>JAFVLL020031952.1:0-27993 GCA_021397915.2 Tor tambroides
TAACTTAATGATTGCTATCAGGATGTGAAGAGACTTTCAACCAGAATAACAAAAAATGTTTCTGAAGACAATCACCTATGATACCTTTAATGACTCCATAAAACGGATCGCTTTATGAGCTAAACCCAAACAACAAGTCCAAAGATGCTTATGATAAATGGACATGGCAACCCCAAAGCAGCCTTCCATACATACACAAAACAACAAACCTGTTGACAGGTGGTTTAGTTAAAAAAAAAAAAAAAAAAAAATACAATAAAATAAATAAAAATAACATAGCAAGTCTTTGGTTGATGTAAAATTACTTTGGTCAAAAATAGTGGATACCAAAGTGCAAGACGCCAGAATGTAGCTATGGTTACCACAATGTCAATCACTGAAATTTCTTTTGCTTACACACACAAAATGATAATTTATGGGATCCACTTCCACATTTAAATGCAGTTGTGACTCCTGAAATTTTACACTGTGTATTTGGCCTAAGACTCTTCAGTATTTCTAGATTACTAATCAAGTAATCGCTTTGTAGAATTTGTAAAATAATTTGTAATTAGAAAATATATAAGCTGTATTTTCAGTAATGCTCTCAGACCCCATTGTATTTTAAGAAAACTGCATCTTTTGCATAAGCAGACAAATGGAAATGCTGAACCAACATGTATTATTTGTGCTTTGACTGTGATGCATTGCTCCTCTTCATAGAAACCTGAAGCCTGTCTCTGGTCCCTGTATAATGAATGCGCTAATTAGAGACAACAGACAGAAACATGGCTTGGACACATCTCTTCTACTTGGAGTGCCACTGAAGCACGACTAGCAGGCTTTGTTTCATTACACCCATAATGAGGAGCCAATGCTAACAACTGAACAGAGGCCTGTTTGTTTAACATATACATGCTCATAATCACCTCGCGAAAATGTTCAGAAACACATGCCCTACTATAATTTACAAATCAAAAAAATATACAACAACTGCTGCATTTTTGTTTGGTTGGAGGCTACAGAGGCGGTAATTATCCACTTCTGTGTTTATACAATATCATATAGTGTTTATTCTGTTATAAAAGCAGGTTTCGTTTCCATTGCCTGATAGTACTGGATAATCTAATCTTTGCAAATTGTGGATGTGAATTTCTTCATTACTCTCCATTAAAAGATTTTTATCGAAATATGTGCTTATTTAGGTACAACAAATGCATATAGTTACCGTGCTTGTGCAGGCGTTTAATTTACATATTTGCATAAGAAAAAGCTGGAGAAAACTGTATTTGCATAAAACTGAGGCTGTAAGGGATAATGTAGATTTAGCCGGTCAGCAGGGCAAAATAAACCTTGATAGGAGGTCTTGTATCATCCGACTGATTTTGTAATAATGAGTGTAGGCCTACATTGTCCCAGAAATGACACGACTTCTTGCCAAATAAGTAAATAAATAAATAGAGCAAAAATCAACCAATTAGTATATAAAAAGCTGACTCACGCTAATTGTATTATGCTGGAGGAAAGAGACAGTGTTGATAAGTGATCTTCATTGCTTCTCCACTTTAAACTAGCATTATTTCTGTCTCTTTCCTCAAAGGAAAACCTCCTTTGAATAGCAGCAGGAAAGACTTCAGAGCTTTACCTTCTGAGTGACTCCCTTCCTCCCACCCTGGCAGGATTATTCATGAGCGTGTCTCCTGGTTTGTAATTGCTTAAATTGTGCTCTTCCATTAGAGGAACTAATTAGCGTTTATCGTTTGTGTGGTAGCCCCGCTCACTGTCTCTCCTTCGTTCTCCTCCTCGTTTGTTTTGATTTTTGTGGCCTGACTGTTGCTGTCAACCCAGACATCTGTACGTGGGGGGCTTTGGCTGGGCAATTTAGTAAAGTAATATTTCATTAATGATGTTACACATCAGTATTTTTTTTTTTAAACCTTTATTTTTACAGGCAAGTCATTAAGAACAAGTTCTTATTTACAATGGCGGCCTGTATTAAAGGATTTCTTTTTTTGAAGTGGTGTACTATTTTTGTTCTCTCTCGCTCTGTATTGTCTTTGTCAATATATTGCTTGTTTTATTTCCATATCATTGAGCATAAGCCTATCAGTGGGAATCCCTTTTGCAGTCAGGCTGTCCACCTTGCTTGCATGTTAAGTTCATTAATGGAAAATCATAGTAGCACTGATTTCTGTTTCAGCACTCTACACAGCACTTTTATATATATATATATATATATATATATATATATATATATGCCTTATTTGTATTCCCCTAGTGTAAAATTGAGAAAATGTGTATTTATATATGCACACAGTATGCTTATTCTTATGCTAATGTATATTTTTACATTGCTAAATCGTGTTAAACCCAAGCACAGAGTTTCAAGTGTTGATACTCTTGAAAAACCCAAAAGGATCAATTGAAAAGTCAATACAGTGTATAAGTGCTCTGTATTAAAGGGACAGAAATCAATGTTATGGTTTCGTACTAATAGACTTAACATGCAAGCAAGATGGTGACAATTCAAAGGGGAAACATTAAACTGTCACCTTCCTCAAGTCAGTTTTTCAACACCAGCGAGTCTCATGTTCAGACCTCAACTCTGACTATTTATTTTCCATAAAGCCTCCTGAGTCTGAAACTGTATGCTATAAAATGGTTGTCTTTATGAGCGCTGTGTTCCCTTGAGAGCCTGTGAACGCGTGTAGTCGACCTCGCTGGACTGCTGCTGATGAAAGCTCTGATAGCATCTCACCTTTAAGGGGATGAAATGGTGGCTGCAGAAGGCCTCGTATTGCTTCACTTTCAAAAGGTACTTTGAATATCAATGCAGGATCAAACAGATGACCCAATCACGCAAAGCCAACAGAGAAGCGCTGCACAGGGGGAAGTGGGGCTCTCAAGCTCCCGGGCAAACGGAATCTGTCAAACAAACCTGACCTTCAGATAGCTCAAAGGGAAGGAGAACAAAGTTGTAGATAGCTTTAGTCGGGAATGTGTTTGAGAGATTTAACAGCCACCAGCTATAATAAGAGTGCTCACCAAGTGCATAGTAATGGACCCGCCTGATTCAAAAGCTTCTTGGCTGATTAATTCAACTTTAAAGATGAGGCGCTAGATAACAAATAATTGTCTCCATGTCTCTTTTACGATGATTTCTTCTTCAACTGATGAGAGAGATTAATCCAAAATCACATTCCCGTCAACACTCTGTAGACCCTCTCAACTCCTTTTTAAGTGTACATCATGGGTTTTCAAAAGGGGTCCAGGTCCCACAAGGGTCCACATGCATGGGGGTCTGTGAGTGAAATTATTAATAATATTTTTAAGAATAATAATGATGATCATCATCATCATTATTTTCATTATAATATTTTAGGGCTTTCAGAATACATTAAATGTTTTACACCATAAATCATTTGATTTTAGTGTAAATTTGATATTATCGTTTCATTTTGCTTTACAGAAGTTATATGGAAATCATGAGAGAAACATATGCTGTGCTTTTGTAAGAAATATATGCTGTGCTTTTGTAAATACTTTCTAAAATATACCAAAGATGGTAATATATTATAATATAATATGTTAACATAATGATTATATAGAAGCCAAATGTTTAATGGGGGGGGGGATTGTCATTATAGCTCTCTTAATTTTTTTTTTTCACATAGTATAGTCATATTTGGGAATCAAATATTTTTATTTCATTCTGATTTCCAAAAATTATATGGAAATCATGAGATTAACACCCCTAGCTTTTAACAGTAAGATGTAAAATCTGTTTATTGAAAGGTTAAAACATATAACATTAAGAATAGTTAGATAAAATATATGCTATCATAAATAGTTTCTAAAACAATCCAAAAAGGATAATATAATATAATATACAAGCCAATTATTTAATTTAGTAAATTTTGTCAATATAATGCCACTCTTAATATTTTCCAGTATAAATTTATATAACAGTATAAATGGTGCTTTATGAGTAAAAATAAAATAAAAATAAAAAATGGTTTCCTTTGAGTAAGACTGACCTTCACAAGCGTATTTATTTGAGGATCTTGAGCACAAAATGTATTACCTGGTAAATTAACGAATCATTTCTTACAGGCCTTCATGCTGATTCATGGTATTTTCGAACTTCATCCATAACGTACGTGACAAAACCTGGCCTCTCGTGTCTGTACATATAACATCTTGACACAGGCTTTGAATTTAAATCTGATTGAGTTCCACACTTGCTCTGCGTGTAGTGCTACACCAAAGTGCTACTACTGCTCTCCACCCAGGATCCACATGTCAGAGGCTCATCCTCCCAACAGATGCTCTCGTATCCAGGACCTTTGCCAACACCACACGATCTATACAAGACACCCCTGCAGCCATCTGTGACCAGACTAAGATATTAAGTGGCTGAAAAGAGGAGAGAAAGGACCAATCTGGTGAGAGGTGAATGAAAAATAAAATATTTATAGGAGAAATTGAATCAGCCTTGGCTCCTCTCTCTTCCTTATTATTCAATAATGCATAATCCACAGTCTATTACTTCCTTGAGGGAGGGTGATGTCAATGCAGGCCATGCCTCAGACTGCCCCCCTGAGCTGCAGTTGCCTGCTACGCTTCAGCGAGCTCTTGTATCTGTGATAATACCTAATGCAATTATGTGATGGAACAGACGCGCACTTGCCTGTAAGAGGACACAGGAAACATTCCACAGAGGAGAGCGTGTGTGAGGAGGACGGCTTTAAATTGAAATCTTTATCATATTAAACTGTCTCTATAATTGCTGAATTCAATAGTCGCTATACAAGTTAAATGAAGAGTTTAGAAAATTCGGTCAGCATTGAGACACCCTCTTGTGCTTTCCTTTTGGGAAATAATGGACACAAATGGAAACTGCGTTTATCAAAAAAAAAAAAACACGATAAAAAAAGCAATAAATATACAATATAAAAATCACCCTCTCAAAATATGCGAGTATATGAAACAGTATGAAACAATTAATTCTAACAATGCCTGAGAATGCGATATGGTTTAGGAAAAAGCTACTGAATATTAGTATTGTAATTGTACTGTTTAAAGATGTGTATTGTTATTTACTGTGCCTACTATATGACTGAATCAGTGGGCGGGGCTAAACAGGCAGTGATGTAGAAGCAGACGTAGATCTTCTGTGGAGGCGGGGTTTAGCCACACTATTACGTTATAAAGTGGCACATTCCACAACCTGTTTTTAGAAAAAGAGAAAATATAGGTTCTGAAACACATAGGATGTTTTTATAGCACAATAACCTCTTATATATCAACATCAAGGGAGTTTAGAGTTCTCAGTTCATTCAATCAGAAAGTTGTTGACTCACGAACAGCTGCAATCAGATCAGTCCAAAACACTAATGAAATGTTCACTGTGATTTGTGAACTGACTCAATGAGTTTATTAAAATGAATCAGCTCAAATATTGAATCATTCTCAAATCAGACATCGCTATCATGTCTGATATTGTATCTTGAATTTCAAAATAAGGAACAGTATGTGTGTATGAAATGTACTAGATTAAAATTTGGTATCATGCTCTGAATTGTAGTGAAGTAAAAGTTTCCCGAAATGAAAAGTACAGATATGTAAGTACAGTAACAAAGTAAAAATATTTAATTATTGTCCAACACTGCATATCCTGATATAATGTTAATATGGACCACATATGGACAACTTTCACAATACTTTTTCTGTTGCCTTTTTGTGCCTTTTGGACCTCCAGAGACTCTTACTTGTATTATGCAAAAAATGCAACCAGGACATTTACCATAAATCTTTCTATTTTGTCCCACAGAGGAAATTATCAGGAAAGACATCAGGTTTGGACCAGCATGAGGGTTAGTAAATTATGATACAATTTTCATTTTCATTCTCTTAAAAGTGGTACAATGTCATTTTTCACTTTTATCTAACCTCTAATGAGCAAATGTATAAAGACAAAAAAGCCGAATTATTGAAATCTCACAAGCCGTGTGAGCATTGCCACGCAGTGACATGCAATCCATTAAAAATATGATCAAATTAGCACTGCTGTGTAGCTAGGCAGGTGGTCGGTGCTGATATTATCCCAGCAGACCATCAATCTCGCTATGCAAACGTAGGCATTCCCAAAAGAATGACCCAAAACAGAATCTGAGAGCACCTGCCGTGTGAGAATGTTCAACCTGCACACAAAAGCCTGTAGAGGGATAACAAATCAATATAGTAACCTATTAAACTTTTTTCTGAGAGCAGGCATTTGGTTGGAGAAAAATGCTCCCTGTCAGGAGTGTTTGCATCTTTGCAGGTTCCATTTGTACTGGCTCCCAAAATAAAGAAATTGCTGCCTCCCATTTGCCTTCAGCTGAGAAGGAAAAAAAAACAGTCGATATTTGCTCCTGGGGACCTGGGAGATGACGCAGGCATAAATCACCCAGCGTGCACCTGTCCAACGCGTCAGGCACAAAGTCATGTGTCATTGCGTTTAGGATCGTGCTGTGGCTCCCCTGCGGTGGTGAATCAAAGCACCTTGTGGTGCCCTGAGAACCTGCCCCACACCTCAGGTTTTTCCACAGCCACCAGGATTGTATTCACACGCCCTTTTTGTACACCAAAAAGAGGCAGATGTCCAAATTTTGAGGCGTCATTCAGTTTGGTGATTAAGCGGATGTTGTTCACTCACTAGCTGGTTAATTAGTACATAGATTCAGCAAGTAATAAAGACCCCATTAAACCAAACAACAGGCAAAAGTTGATGCAAATAGTGGAAATACCGCGGAAAGATACTTTTTATGCTCGTCTAAGAAACAAAAGTCTATAAACACAAAAAGAGGTTGTGCATCGCTTGTCATCTCATTGCTGTGTTTGAAGTGCCACGGGCTAGTAAGAAATCGTTATGAGAAAATGGAGTTGTGTGAGACAAGAAGAGATCGATGTTTTCCTTCCGTCCACAGTTCTCTGGCTATCACAAACTACAAGTTTAGTGTTCCCCGGAGTGAACAGTAGCCAGTTTTTCCTTCTAGCACGTGTCTGCTATATGATAGCTGGAGCAACACTTAGAGTTCTTTTGATTCCTCTTTGCTAACAAATTCATTAGTTCTAAGATTTTGTTGGCTGTGAGCTGGTCACACTGGAATAAATGACATTAAAGCTGCCTGCGTCTTACCTCTGAAGCAACAAAAATCCTACGGTTCTCATCCTCCACACTGACACACTTTTCTCGACTTTTATTCATTCGGCAGACCCGCTTATCCAAAGCAACTGACAGTGCATGCAAAATATTTAATCAGTTCACCAGGAGTCAAATCTAGGATTTTGGAATTGCTAACATACATCTAAACATGCATAGACACATATGCATCACATATTGGTCAGTAGAAAACTATTTCAGAAATAGATTTTTGTTTTTCTTTTTTTCTATTGTGTATCCTCTTGTGTATCTAAATTACTGTGTCCTGTCTTAATTTTAGCTGTCCACAAATGTTGACATGTATGGAATAATTTGAAGCGTTAATTATTAAACTATATGTGTATGACAAACCAGTTTGTTTAAAAAGCATTAGGCTGTGCATGGTGCTCCACAGAGGTTTTTAGTGGGATTTAAGTTGGTTTTTAAGAGTGGGTTTTAAATATTCTCAGCATATTCCCCCCCAATAAAAAGACAAACAAGTCCAATTACATTAAGGACGTTACTGTTCTACTTCCTTCACCCATTGCGTTTTTTTTTTTTCACCCACAGTAGTGAACACAGAATTGCTCGATTTTGAGTTGAGAGCTCAAAACATGCTGGACCAGTCATGTACTGACACCAAACCAATTTTCAGAGCATTTTAAGACTGGATAGTAGTGTCTGCACATATCACAGTTTTAGTGAAGTGTGTGGACACAAGCTGTTGAAGATTTTGGTTGCACAATTACAAGGACAGTTTCTTGGTTTTTGTTTTTGTAACATGTTGTATTGATTATGGAAATGAAGACATAATTTTTCATGTTTGGTTGAATTATCCCTTGAAATGGTCTTTCTTTATTGTGAATGTCAAAAATTGCTAAAGGAAAACATTTAGCCAATATGCCATTCTGGTGGGATATTCAATGCCAGTGCACAGCTTGTGCACATCTGAGGGGAAAAAACTATTTTGGATCATTTTCAGCATTTTATTGTGCAACTAAACACACTCAAAAACTCTACCACAGAGATATGTAATGATAACAGGAGGGGACCAGAAAAGGTAAATTTAAAGTGTTGGTCAGCCAGAGTCTCTAATCTTCTACCTACAAAGGTTTTTATTGTGGAACAGGCTACAAGCAGTTCTGATGATGGGCTTGTAAAAACACAGACCAGAGAGATTTGTGACCACCACATGCTGCAGGTGTGTAATTGAAAGAAAGCATGGCAGGGAAGACGTGACGGGAGCTTGGTGGTGGAACAGATTTCCAATTGTGAAACTGCCCATGGGAGAAGCCTTTACATAGCGGTTATATTATATTGCTTTATATTTATCTCTGGACTGACTCATAAAGCCAGTTATCTTCTTAAACAGCCTGCTACAGAAACATAATCAGGTTAGCTAAAATCATTATGCACCTTTCTATATAAATGCTCTCTATACATTTTTACCAATATTAATGCATGTCTGTTTTTCCACTTTCATAATTAGCATGCCTGTATTCTCACCAGAAGTCCATATGATCCAAAATAATATGAGAAAAACTTGGAGTGATTAAATTTACATTACGAATATGCGTATACTCAGACTTATTTGAAAAGATATTTAAAATAAATCAGACCTTGTGGAAAACAAAAGACTAATAATGAACTGTTTTAAATCCACTATAAGCAACAAAGAAAACTTGTTTCCTCTTTTGCATAGTGAGTAAAGTGAAGCTGTTTCTACTTACAAAGTCCACAGTGATAGTAACAACTGTTTATGCATCTAATTGACACATCAAGGTCTTGGCTAAAGAGAAGCCTTAAGGGCTTTGCATGTCAATGCAGATTATCTTGAGAGGGAGATCTTTAATTTGTGTCTTACTCTCAGAGGACAATTCATGCTCTCAGAGAGAGAAGAACATAACACCACAGCCACCAGAGAGTCATAAATGAGTTTCTTTTAATGTGTTTTCAACAATCAAGTTCTTATTTCTTTATTAACATTTCAACTAGAATTGTAATACTATAGACTATATTGAAGTTAAGAGGGTTTAAACTCCTCATTGAACATTTTAATTCAAAGGCTTTGTTCAGACAGCCAGCAAAAATCGAATCAACCTAAATCAGTACAATCCTAACTATATCCATATGTCTTTTGAAATGCAATTAAAATCGGGTTTTTTTGGAAGGCATCTGCAGAACAGATTAGACACAAGATATTGACTACACTATTTGGACAAATAGATCAAATTTCATCCCTTCCAAAACAACAGGAGTGTGAACTCTTATAGATCGGATTTGAAATCTGAATCAGATTAGTGTGGATTGCTTGCCATTGGATTCTGTTCCGCAGTGCTTTTAAAAGGAGATTCTAATATTGATCAAACTGATACTGGTTAAGGTCTATCCCTATACCAGACCAAATCAACAGCTATTAAGCCACTACAATAGCATCTCTGATCTTGAGGGAGGGGAAACCATTTCCAACAGTCATCTTAAAGGGATAGTTTGTTAAAATGGTAACTCAACCTCGTGTTGTTCCAAACCTGCCTAACTTTTTTCTTCTTCTTCTGCAGAACACGAATAAGAATATTTTAAAGAATTTTGGAGTCCAAACAACATTGTTTTCATTCATTTTTGAGAGAACTACTCTGTCTCTATAAGGCCCCATTGGAGGTTGGTTGAGGCCTCTGTACCACTGATAACTTCTTTGAACATCCAGTATAGAGTGGTCCAGATCAGCTTTCACATAGTGTAATGTAGAAGGACATGAGCTTGTTTACACAAAAACACACCAAGCTTTGGCAGAACTTTAGATGTCTTTCCTATTCTGAAAGCATAGTGACTATAGAAAGTGATTTCTCCTGCTATGAAAGAACCAGTCAAATTCCATTTTACCTTGCTAACATCAGATATTGAACTGCAATACACAGCAACCCACCTCTTAGTATTTTCACCATGATATGTGAGCTGAATAGAAGGTGTCGAGAGTTTCTTTGGAAATGACCACAGGGATCTTTACTCAATCTGGGTGGTGGTGGTCTTTCACTAAAGGAACTAGTCCAAGCAATGCAGACGAGTCAATAAACAAAAGGCAAGGCGATGCGGTGCAGAGGTGGTCCGCCCCAGGTTGCTGTGAACTCAACACCAGTCTGGTGGCCTGCACATCAAAGGCAGAAACTGGGACTTTCATCTAGTGCTGAAAATGAATTATTCATAATGAGTCGTCGCTGGCCCCCTCCTACCTATTACCTTTGCACAGATTCATTTTTATGCGGAAACTACATCTCTTTAAACTCTTTCATTTTGAAGATCACAAATTAATGCTTCTAGTGTTTTTATATGCCCCATTTACCATATTTGCATTATAGTTTGAGTTTCCATCAGCTCCAGTTTGAGATCATCTGGCACAGATGCAGGGTTGAGGAAGCTACTTTGAAACTGTAACTGCTTTACACATAAAACGCAGCGACAGTGGTGACACTGAAACTGAGAAAAATGACTTCAAACTTTTTTGACTGAATTCTAATTAAACTAAAAGCATTCATCACACTTTTTTCTGTGAATCTGAGCTTAGTTGAGAACAGTCGTTGTCTACAAAACTCAAAAAAGTGCCCAAAACCCTTTAAAAAGCTAGGCTGACCAACCTAGAAGACAACTATGACCAGAATCCAACTTAGGCTGGTTTGAGAATTCCCTTTTTAAAATGTAGTTAATTACATTATAAGCTACCAACAAAATTGTGGGTGTAATATCAAAACTACTATAACAACTGGGTGAAACAATGACATTATTTATTTATTTTAAATTTTGTATTTAGAGTAGTTTTTATGTGGCACAAAATCAGTTTTAGTTATGGTGACCATATTATACATTGCTGTTAATTTTTTTTGTAATAAATATTGTATTATGTTGTGGATCGATACAAAAGTAAGTTGTCCATGTAGCCACTCGTTTCATTTACGTGATCCCTCAGAATGTATTGATTCACTAAAATGAATCTCTTCCAAATATTATGAAACAGAGATTGTCTGATCATTATCAGTTTTCTCAGTGGTAAAGCTGCATGTGCAGTACCATGTTATAAAAATAACAATGAACATTTTGAGCTACTATGAAATGTGGGTCACTACTTTTAGTGCAAGAAGTTAGTTAGCAGCATCAGTACTTTTAGTTTGTTACTCCCCCACACAGCACAGATGGAGAATCTGTCAGCAAAGAAAACAGGATCAGGTCATATGTCTAAAATACACAGTGCTTCTGCTCTGTCTGGGGCATATTTTGTAGAATGTAAACAGAGCAAGAGCTTATTAAGATTACCCAGCCTTCCTCGCTCAGTCGATTACACCAGAGAACTGGCCTCACTTTCAGCTCATCACCTGGCCTGTATGTGAGTATGTGTGAGGCCGAGTGAAGCATCTCCATGTAAATCTGACACTTACTCCGATGTGGTTAGTTTCTCCCTGATGATATGCAAATACTTAATGACTGATTCAGCAGGAAGGCTAAATACTTTTTTTGCTTGTGGGAGGTTGAGGAGAGAAGTAAGTTCAGAAACAACTCTTGGAGTTTTCTCTCTTACACTCAAAGCAGTGAATATCCGAGGTGTAAAACATATGTGTACTGTAATAAAAGTAGTAAGTGTGATATTATGCATGTTTCCAAAAAAAAAGTATTTTATATGCTTTTATACCAACATATTCAAACATATCATTAAAATGTTATCCTAACTAAACTCATGATTTTTGTAGTTACACAAATTAATATGTTCAGTTCATTTTTAACAAACAACAATAATTTTTATAACTAAGTAATAAATTAATATTTTCACTATTTGATGGGTATGTTCAGCATAAACAGTCCTTACAGGGATAGTCTAACTGAAAATGAATACCCACATGTAGTTCAAAACCTTACTTTTCAAAATGAAATATTTTGAAAATGTCCATTGAATGAAGGTTAATGAGGTCAAATGTTGTTTTTGTCATTCCTTGACGTTCTTCAAAATAAAATAATCATTTGTGTTCTGCAGAAGAAAGAAAATTCAGGTTTGGAATGACATGAGGGTAATAGATGACAGATTTTTTATTTTTTATTTTTGGGTGAACTATCCCTTCAACACTACCAAATGACTAGCTAAAGGAGACAACAAGACAACACGAGTGCAAATGTCGTAAATTATTTTTAAAAAAACTTCATTAATTTATGTCCTGGGAATGTGAAATGTCATATATTCAAGCATAAAAGTGTCTTTTCATTTATGAAAGTTGCCCAATAATAGAGAAACTAGAGAAACATACTAAAAAAAGGAAAGGAGGTGACTTATGGTCAAGTATGGTCACCCATACTCAGAATTTGTGCTCTGCATTTAACCCATCCAAGTGCACACACACAGCAGTGAGTAGTGAACACACACCCAGAGCAGTGGGCAGCCAATGCTGCGGCACCCAGGGAGCAGTTGGGGGTTTCAGTGCCTTGCTCAAGGGTCTCACCTCAGTCGTGGTATTGAGGGTGGAGAGAGTGCTGGTTATTCACTCCTCCCACCAACAACTCCCACCAGACCTGAGACTCGAACCTGCAACCTTTGGGTTAAAAGTCTGACTCTCTAACCATTAGGCCACAACTTCCCCAATGGGGACCCATCAGGTTGGTCTTCTTATGCCTGTAATATATAGGGCTGTAGTAAGAAAACAAGATAAAAGAGAAGCTTTGAGAATTCCTAAGGCAGTTTCTGAATTATTTTATGATTAACAAATAATACTCTGCAATTTCTACAGAATGTTATTAAATTACCTTCAGAATATTGCATTTAAATTACAGAGGTTTCAAGAGCAAATTTTTTGTCAGTGACAAATGAATGACATTAATTTGATTAGTAAGTAATTTGATTATTGTTAGTTCCGACAGTTATGATGATTATACTTCAGAATCTGAACAAAAGCAGCAGGGGGAGAAGAAATTAAAAGAACTAGGAGAGAAAAGGGGCAAAAACTAAAAGAGAGAGAATGACGTGACAAAAATGTTTCACAGAGCTAAACCGCCCTAAAGTAGATGTTGATGTTCCATAAACATCAAAATATGAAATCACACGAATGCCATCAGGCTTATCATACAGAGGTGCATCAGACTGCATCATGCATCACTCTGAAATTCCTCCAGCTGAAAATATCCACCCTCCAGATGGGACAGTGAAGCAGATGTGGCTTCTTTATAGCTCTCTCCAACAGACCTTAACAAGAGACCAGGGCTCAGATCTGCTCATCAACACAGCTGGCTATGGATGAAGGCGTCTGTCACATTTCAAAGCTGGCCAAGCAGCAGATGCAGAAGGTCACTGCAGGAGTTTAGGAAAGCCGTAGTGATAATTGTGAAATGTTCATATTCAATAATGACAATCTGTGTTCGAAAAGCCAGTGAAAGGCTCTGTCATCCTCTAGTACCAACCAGACATCTATAATATCTGCAGAAAGCTGTCTGCTAGCATTAACGACCACTTCCCCTCATCCAAATCAAAGTGAGTGCACAACAGACTCTTTCCGTTTTCAGACATACTTCATTTGGACACTTCATTTTCCCATTCTTTTTATATTTTATGCTCATTTTATTTCAAATAACTGGCTCTCCGAGGCTTGTGACCCAAACCCACTGTGTCTGTCTTTGATCAACCTGTCACACGATGGCTACTAAGACTATAAGAGCTTTTTTTCTTGTTTTGAGATGGAAAAAAACCCGGAAACTGAATTCACACTTTTTTTAGGAGAGCTGGCATAACAAAGAAAACAACTGAATTGTTGAGTAAGGCTACTAAAAACTTTTTTTTTCTTTCTGCTCTTCCTCTCAAGTGTTTTGGATCTCTGAGATGTGCTGGAAATTTGCACACAGCCACAGTGGGGTTATAGGAGAAATGCCTTGGAGAGGACTTAATTTAAAATTATCTTCTTTCTCTTTTAAAATCTTTTAAAATGTAACGTATTCCTGTGATGGAAAAGCTGTATTTTCAGCATTGTTACTCCAGTGTCACATGATCCTTCAGAAATTATTCTTATATGCTGATTTGGTGCTCAAGAAACATTTCTTATTATTATCAATATTCAAAACAGTTGTGCTGCTTAATGTTTTTCTGTAAACCATTATACATGTACATTTTTTCAGGATTCTTTGATGAATAAAAAGTTTAAAAAAAGAACTGGGTTCATTTGAAATAGAAATCTTTTGTAACATTACTGTATGTCTTAGCATCCTTGCTGAATAAAAGTATTCATTTCATAACATATTACAGATCCCAAACTTTTGAATGATAAAATATAATTCATTGTCATTTACGTTAACAGAAAAGAAGGAAAAGAATCAGCATGAATTCAGGATTAATTGAATCTTTTGCGGTTTCATCTGAAAAGAAAAATTTCCTTTGCTGTAAGTCCCTTAGCAATGATGAGAGTGACTGCCAGATGATAAATGTAAAGAAAATGTTGGAATAGAAGAAAGGTCCAAGCTGAGAAGAACACTGAAGGGTGAGGCTGGGTAATTGGCATTGAACCTTGAAGACACCTCTACCTGTAGTCATGGTGAAGAAAAGACATGTCAGTGGTAATGAGCACCAGCTGTTTCTCATCACCAGCATTTCCGCTTTTTGCCACCCAACATTCTTGGAGATGGTGCAGGATGTTTGGAGATAGGTGGTATCTACATCAAAAAGAAGAAAGAGTGTGAAATATCTGAACTTCATGAACTTTTCCTGTACAAAGCAGTAACTTGAGTTTTCAAATGCTAGACAGTTTAGAAAGAAAACAGCACCAAAAACATCTTAGGTATTGGAGATGTTAGAGATAACACACGTTTTGCCAGAATAAACAGGGAATTCCAGATAAACCTCAATACTGAAACTACACAGGTTTTAGTGCCATCTGCCATCTAGTCTCCAGTCTGCACTAAAAATAACATGAGAAGCATTTAATATCTTCAGCTGCTTCTGCAGAGGCCGAGGTGCAATACAGCAACACAAAGCAATGAGAAGTATTGACTGAACATTTAATGGTTCCAGGCTTCAGATCTTTTAAAAAAGTTTGACTAGTGGTTTGTCCTTTAAAAATATCAGATCTTTTTACTTTCTTCAAAAACATCAAAATCACCCAAGTCATTATGGTACCTCCAATTTCACCTCTTTTTAAAAACCAGTTGAAGTTAAATTGAGAGTTTGGTGGCTTTTAGTCTATGTGAGTTTGCTTCTATATTCTAGTGTACTCTAAAAATTAGACGAAATTAACCATTAGCAGATAAACGTGTAAAATAATGAATAAGGACCATAAAATATTGATGACTTCGCACTATACTAATTTTTGTCCAGTGCCCCCAGAACAATGTGTCTTACCCAAACTTAAAGCTTGAATAAAAAATACATCTGCAGCAAAGAAAAAAATACTTGTCAAGTGATTTCATAGGCCCCCGTTGCCATATAAATGGATTCAAAATCTTTTTTTTTTTTTTAAATAAAAAGAAAACTTTAGAGTGACAATAATGACAAGATATTGATCCAAAGCAAAGAAAATAATGAGGTCTAAATGAAAAGGGAAAACTTTCTGCAGCGTTGCACATCGGTAAACTGTGATAAGATAAATTTCTATTAGAGATGCCTGTAGTGTTCATATTGTTTATATTCTATAATTTTCTGAAGATGGGAGAGGAAGGGAAAGACTGTTTTGTCTCTTATCATGCAAAGGCAGAGCTTCCCCCATGGATCATTTATGTACGCTCATGTTCTGCTATCTTATCCCGCATTAGTAATCATCCTTCTGCAGAATTTCTCTACTGCTCCAGTAAGCAATTACTTAGAACAAAATTTGACCAACTCCCAGAGATCACATCTTTGTTATGTATTGCTGGGCTGAATATTGCTTTGCATCTAGATCTCTCACTTGGGCTCTCGTGTTATTGATTTTGGTTTGCTTAGTGCATATGTATTTGTATGTATGCGTTTTATTTTCTAATGTGGTTTTGTCAGTTCGTTTTGAGCTCTACTAAGTTAGTATTTATAGTACCAGATCAACATAATTCTTCCTTAGTCTCTATCTTAAAGCTCTGTTGAATGTTAATGATCAGGGCATGACAGGCCTCTACAACACAGTGTGAATAATGCATCAAGGACAGAAAGAGCACCTCATCTTTTCACATAATTGGTTCAGTTTTTATAAAAGAAATACATAAATAATACCCCTTGCACAACAGGGTGGTCACAGGCAGCGCATAGTCAATACAATAAAAAAGTTCCAGCACAAAATTGTAAAAACATTTTCTGAAATGTTATTTAAAGAAAAGAGGTTATTCTGTTACTTCCTTCAAACTTTCTTCCATGGAACACAAAAAGGTTTTTTTTTAATAACTTTTTTTTTCCATATAATGATGGGAAAGTTATGTATGAATCATGACACACTCTAAGTTCAGTCCGTTTCTCATACAAACCTATTGTTAAATATTGTCAAATCGAATAATCACATTCAAAATAAGTTCGTTTACATAATATATGTGTGTGTTGTGTATATTTATGTATATAAATATATTTCTTAAATATGTGCATGGATGTGTGTGCATTTATAAATACATATGCATATGCAATTAATCACGATAAATTGATTTGACAGCACTACTATTTTTTTTATCATTTTATAGTATCACAGCCACACTTCATTAAATTAAAGAAGATAAAAAAGGGAGCTAAAAAGTCATAGAGGTTTGACATAAAAAACTTTTAGTTTTGTATGAAATATTTCTATTAAAAACAAATATTTAAAAGCTGATGGTGTGCAAGGCTTTATTTTGTCTATAAAGAGATGCATAAAATGTTCTAGTGCTTGTTAATGGGCATTTATGCCGTGTCATTTTGTTCAATGCAAAGTGTAAAAAAGTCAACAGTGATGTTTTTCAAATCAAGCCCTCAAAGTGGCAGTGCAGCGGTGAGCTGTGATCTCAGAAACTGACCCCATCAGAGAGCAGAAAATAAGTGCCATCAATATAGTGTCTGGTTTGTAAACTTTCAGGAGACTGAAATGCACTTTAACTCTGAGCTTCTAGTTCTCTAAAGTCCAGGTGGGAACAATAATCTTTCTGAAGCAGAGCCAAAGAGCTGAGAGGCGGTTCTACACTATAAATAGGTGCGACAAAACGCAAGAAGTTGTCAAAGATTGACAGATATGGGGAGGGAGAGAGTGTTAGTAAAAAAAAAAAGAGCCTTTTAAATGTGATTGAACATTCCTTCACATCAGCAGGAGAAATCATCAAGTGTCAATTTTCTTGTCCTTTCTCCTTCGCTAACACACTCGGTTGAGCTCGGCTGATATGCTTGCGTTCCGCTCCTCCTTAATCCCATGCATTTTTAAACAGGCACACCGACTCATGCCGCAAAGTCATTTACAAAGGCTTCGCCACGTTGTAATGAGAGAGAGTAAAAATGCTTGTTTGACACTCCTCCCCAGGTTTCCCCATTCATTATAAAATAAGGCCATGGCAATGATAAAAGGAATATTCAGGACAAGAACGAGGACAGAAAGCAAAACATTTCACACAGAAAGAAAGAACGCAACTTGTTCTTCTTTTGTTGGGTTTATTTCATGTCTATCACGCGTATTGTATCTACTGGACCATATATGGCGTCATTTATGGTTTGTCACCACCGAACACTAAGAGATCTTTTTAACTGCCTACTTAATATTCATGAGGTAACAATGATATCACAAGCAACGAGTTCCCGCCCACTTCCATTAAGTGACGACCTTTAAACTGGACTATCTGTGGCTCTTGAGACGCATCAAACATCTTGTGTGATAACAATCTTTCCCACATATAACCACAATATTTTTCAAGACATAATAATCCACAGAGCAAGTTTTTGAGGCAAATCTTAAATAATTAAACAGCTCTGCTTATTGTTCTTTCACTGAGGTGGTGTTACTTTTATACACCCCTTAGCTGCTCAGTCCAAAACTCATACTTCTTATAAAAAAGGATGAAAATGCTGGTGAGCACATTTCACACCATTTAAATTATTAAAATATTTTACAAATAGGGATCCTGTATATGTCCAGTTACTTTATGCAGTTCATTTATGCATTTGGCCACAACCGTATAACCAAAAATACTGCTTATTTTTCTAGCCCATGTAATGAAAAGAACTTTGTAGATTTCATGTTTTTTATTGTGCTTGCAGCCTGTTTGAAAAGGGAACTGTTTGTGTCAGTGTAGACAGCCATGAAACAAAAAAGAGCATTTTCCCAAACTGACCCCTGAAGCAAACAACACAATAACAAGCTTTAAATAAGCCCACTGTTTCATTGTGATTAATTCAACATGATCTGAAATAAACACAATTCTTTTCGCCTTATCCATGGTATGATACTCCTCAGTCAAATAATTAGAGGGAATGGATGAGTTTTGTCAAAAGAGATTCACCCCGCTCACCCTGAATTTCCTCTCTGACACTGTGTCTGTAGTTTATTATTCTGTTTTAAAGAAATCTAACGGGTTCAATACAAGGCAAACTCCATTGACAGCATCTGTGTGGAATGAGGACATGACATATCTTTCTGTAAAGCACTGTTTACGTGGAGCATCTCCACCTACAAGTTTAACCACCTAGAAGAGGTGACAAAACATTAGCTCTCATAATGTAAACAGGGTTTTACTGGATAATTAATGTGTATGTGCTTTAAAAAATACAAGATTCATATTTTTGCTTGTACACCCTCCTGAACACTGATCTGATTTACTTGCATTGTAGGTGTTATACCGTAAGCTCTGTTTTTATGTGCATTTTAAAGTACCGCATCAGAAACGAGTGATGGAAACGCCAAATTTCAGAAAAAAGTCCCTTAATTCGCAAAAAGTTTTTACACCCTGCTTGAGGTGCTTTTTGACATGTTCATGCTAATAATGGGAGATGGAAATGCATTTGCTGAATAAATTCCTCCATGCGCAACCAAAAAGTCATGTGACTTTGCGCTATGGGATGGCATACCCTGACTAACCAGCGGACCGATCTTGTTGCACAGCATCTGAAATGTTGTTTTGGTCATTCTGAAATGCCCGAGCAAAGTCTGTTGTCAAAGTATTTCTGTGTAACTGCCTCCCAGAACTCTTACACGACTGCTTTTGCTAGTAATTTATTATATATGAAAATGATTATATTCAGTGGCTTCTCCTACTTTTCTTAGTGATGTTTTATATTCCAACAATATTCCAATTTTGCGCAGAAGTTAAATTCGCAACTTTGAATGGAAACCCAACTATAGATAATCTCCCAATTCAGTGAACTCTGGGTAATTGAATACCATTGAGCATGATTCTCCTTTTGTATTCCACTGAAAAAGAAAAACCATACTGGGTTTGAAATGACATGAGTGAACTGTTCCTTTAATTTAAAACACAGTACATGCAGTACATTATTTGCATTGAAATGTGCATTTGTATTTTGTCAGCTCATTATTTTAAGAAAGCTGCCATAGTGGCATCACTCGTTACTTTACACGAAGACAATTTCTGGCTCTGTCAGATCAGTCTGTCGTATTTAAGGCATCAGGAACAAGAAATTCAATGGATTATGCAGTCCTGAAACTATACCAGCCTAACAACTCAAAGTCAAGAACAGCACTAAAAAAGAAGATGTGAGTATCATTACTGGAGACTGTTTTATTAATCAGTTATATCCCACGCAAGTCTGAACAAATAAAAAATCAGTTTTCACATCTAGCATGCCATTAAAAGCACCGTATACAGAAGCAGTTGCCTTAATGAGGCTTGATATACCCCATGAGAACTATCAAAGGGTCCAACAACAAAATTGCAATGCAAAAAATTGAGCCAAGTGAAATGGCTAATCAAGTGATATTAGATCTTGCTCAGAATGGAAACTGGGAATTCAGTTTGAGGTAGCAGCCATTTTAGAAAGCACAACAACAAAACTCCCCAAAGTAGTCCTCCATCTTCATCTGCGCAGCAGAAGAGTCTCCGAGCGTGACAGGTAGCGATGAGGAGGCTATCTAAGCCTGCGTCCTAATGAGAGTGGGGAATGAACATTAAGGGTTTAATCTTACCCTGAGAGCCAGAGAAGCATTAGTGGACGTCAGCCATGATGGAAAGTAATGGGATGTTTTAATGAAGTGACACAAAGTGATATTAATGGCATGTTTAGCATGAGAAGTAAAGACAGAAACACATGGTGGCTGTGATTGGCGTGGAACCACAGGGCACGGGCATCAACCCAGGAACACATGAGGGGACCAGGGCGCAAAATCTGTTATTGTTAAGAAATGCTGGCTGCTCGTTTTTAACAGATGTTTGTTGACAGAGTAATTGTCAAATGTAGCATCCCAGGCCAAACTGACAGGATCAAAGTGAGGCATCTTCGTAGCCCTGGGGGTGATGATGGGATTCTGACATCAGTGCCAGGTGCCATGAATATGTTTGCTTTTCCGAAGAAAGTGCAATGTTTACTGTAGATGTCACTAAGAACTTCTGTAATGAACGTCATTTTTCTCTAAACAAAGCTTGATTGTCAAGTTGATTAATAAAAGTGAAAAAACATATGTGAAGAGCAAAGTGATTGGGATTTGAGTGCTCAAATATAATGCTTGCCAGTAGAAAGTGTGTGTTTAGATATGACTCAGATAATAGCTATGACTTTATAAACCTGCTTTATTTCTCTCATTTTTAAATATGACCCATTGTTTGCATCTACGTCTCTGAGATGTGCACATTTGTGGATGTTTATCTGTGCATTCTGGTGGTGACAGTCTGATGTCGGATTTTTTGAGAGTTAACACATCATTAGTGGTCTCGCTGTGGCCAGACCCATCAAAGACCCAGCTGTCTAAAAGGGAACAAATAACAAGCATTGTTTGTGCTACTTCATTCGAAATGCCTCCAGTCACTGCCCAAAAATATGATGGATAGCGCATATTTGAGTTTACGGTTCGCTGTGTGCGCCAAAATCTTTCTGAATCTCTCTTTGTTCTATGTATGACTGACAAAACATAGGCGTAAGTATAGCTCATATGTATGTTGCTAAAAGCAAAGGTGTTCTGAAATCTTTATGAATCTTTTTTTTTTCCATACATAAATGGAACACAAGCTTAGCTATAGGCCCAGATGGGATCTACAGACTTTTCACATTTTATGATCTGACTTTGGGGGAAAATACAGGATTCGGTGGAACGGATTATAGGGTAGTAAGACGTGCTAAATGGAGCTGAGAGGACAACACTCTTGTTCCTTACTGAAGCCACATAATACGGTGTCCTAACCAGACGGACAATCTGAAAGCAAATTAGCCAAAATGCTTCATAAATGCAAATGGATGAGGCAGAGGATGTGTAGAACTTACCATAATCATAGTGTTTCTACTCATTAAATCTGCAGGATTCTGTGTGGAGTCCGATTCATATTCAGAGTAATTTTTTTTTTAAATCTTATAATATATAAAGTGAAAACAAAATAAGGCAGGTCTAACATAAAACAATATATATATATTCTACCATTCTATACCATTTTTTTGCAACTCAAATGTTGTGTCAATACTGTGCATGTGTATAGTTATTCAGTGTTGCCTGCACTGGTTGAATCTGCAATTCCATGGATGGCGAAACGGAATTACAGTTCACCCAAGTTGTGACTTTGCTGTCTGAATTAAATCCTATAGGATAAAAGACAGCATAGCACAAAACCACGGTAAGAAAAAAGTCTTTGCGTTGGGTTGTCTTCGCAGGCTGCACGCAAACACAAATCTAGCACGAGCAGTGTAGTCCAATTCACAAACAAATTACTCTTTTGAGCTGAATCTCTTATTGAATCATTCAAAATACTCCAGTTTCAGCATCATTCACTGTCAGAGTACAATACTTTACATTTATGAGTGTTTGGTTTTCAGTCATGATTATTTAAATATAGGTATAACCCACGTTTATGTTCCTTATAGTAAATTATAATATGCATTATGTTTTCACCATTTGGTCTTTATGCATATGAACTCCCTAGGCAACATAGTGACATCTCAATATAGATGAAGTCAGCTAATACATAAAACCCCAACATCATTTGTCTTTAATGCTGTCTTGCATGTATTTTCCATTTCAGCAATCCCTCCCCACCCCTTGGCAGCCTGCAGCTTATTGAGAAGAGTGAAAAATGTTTCCCACACTCCGACACTTTCTCATCTGCGCTCATGTTTATATTTACAGTAAGCATGCATTGTTCTCTCACCGTCGCGTGTGTAAGACGCCTCGCGTGATAAGGCGCACGTGCGGGAGACGGGCTGCTTTAGAATGGAAATATATGAATACATGCATCTTTGTATTAGCATGCGCAAGCTCGTTTGTCTCCAGAAGAGGCGGTGTGGGAATTTCACAGGAGAGAAGCCAAGTGGGGAGGGAACAAGCGCTGGCGATAGTCTCCCCCGCAGTCTCTGACAAGTTCATTTGTACATAATTACTTACACTACCCGCGCACGAGAACAGACATTTGTCACCGTCAGCATGATGCGTGGATTTCCGACGGAGACGAATGCGCCTGAAGTCTCTTTATATAGTTGTAGTTATTAATCCCTCACTTGGTCTCATTTTAGCACAGCTTAAACCTTAGTAATAAGGCCATGGGTCTTAACACGGGCCTTATTGGCGCAATTTATCAGGGACCCACTTCAGTGATCCCCACTTCAGGTTCTAGATCTTGGCATTTACATAGCTTTATGAATCGAAATCTGAAAGAGACTTGGCTGATCAGACCATGCAAATGCATTGTGTTTGTGCTCAAACCTTTACTTTGAGGTTTGCTTGACTTTTGTGACGGGCATAAATAGATATTAGGTTAGCATTTAATGACTTTTTGGTGGAACTAATATATTCGCCTTGAACAGAGACTCTGGTTGAGTGGCTGCTGTTTTACATTTTAAGAGTTGTCATTATTCCACCTAGCAATCATTAAAGTGTCTCTGAGAAGTTTTCCTCTCAATTTGCAGAACATTTCAACCTTACAGCACAAAGAAAGGACATTAACATACAAATATTTGAGGTATAATTGTATTTATTCATGTGGAAACGACAGGTTAAAAATAACTCTTCTACCTTTGATCTGAACTTTGATATAGAACACAGAATTGACCGTAATGGAGATTTTACAGCTTTGGGATACTCAATTCCAAATTGACAATTTAAAAGGGGGTTTTGAGTGCAGTCATCTTGTCTGTTCTACTACCTCCCTGCCAAATGCTTTTTCCTTTTTGAAAAGATAATGATGGATACTACTGACTCAATGTCTCAATCCCCATATGAATAACCACTAGCAGCAGCACTTAGATTCAATGGGTGCACGATTCCCGTTGATGACTGATGTGTTTGGATCATTTAGGAGAGTGCTTTTTGAGCATTCACCAGATTTGATGGCTCGCTTCTTTGAGACTTCGCTAAGCTGTCTAAAACTGTACGTTTAGTTGGACTATTGACTCGTCATTAAGGAAATCAATTCATAGTGGACATTATTCTTCAGCTCTGAAACTTATGTGATTACTACAGTGATTCATGCAGTGAAGTACTTTAGAGCTATTTTTCTTTAAATGGTCCTGTGAACTTTTCTGAACTATGCGGTTTAAACCTGCTGAGAAGATCAGCATGCCCATAGTTCGTCACATTGTGCTTTGTATGTTGGTGTCCCCAAGGGTTTGACTTGACTCACTACCACCACACTGGATAAACAGCAGGGTCAGTTGGCTCCCTTAAATTAGTGAGTGTAAAATAGACATTTGAATTGACATCTATGTATCTCGCTGTAAAGGCCCATTCACGCCAAGAACCGTAACTATAAAGATAACTATGATCATAGCTATATTTGCGTCACCAATTCATGATAACATTCTGATTTTTATAAGCGTGCACTGCAGTTATGTCATCTGACGCTTTAAGTGCTTGAGCTCTTAAAAGCAACAAAGGCTTTGGCTGTCAGTGTTTTTTGTTTTTTTTTCAAAAACAAATGTTCTGAAAGTGATTCCAACAGTACCGTTCCTCTGTTGCATTACTGTTACAGTTGTGGTAAGGATTTACCTATTTTCATAGACTTGGAATGATTATTCGAACTGTGTAGTTGGTGTTATAGTTATCATTGTTTGTGTGAACCGTCCTCAAGGTCTAGAGACCTTCAAAGTTCAAGGCTTTTATTTTTCTCAAAATTTTCAAAGTTTTGATAAGCTAACATTCAAAATAGTTTCAAATGAATGTAATTTCATTTTTATCATTTATTACATCCGAGTTCTAATTTCAATTCAAATTTTATTCAAATTTAGGAATTCCCAGTTCTTTTCTACATGCTGCTCCAGACCATCACTACCTCACCAACCAACATATACCATAAAAAATGCTGGTCTAAGATGGTCTTTTTAACAGTCTATTTTGTTTGCTACCTATCAGACAAGTTAATTCAGCCTGTCTGATCTTATCCAGATAGCGTCTGGACAAAATGACTTCACATTCTTTGATTTCATATTCTGATTACATAATATATCTTTTCCTGTACTGTCACAGCTATCTTGTTGTATTTGGGGATGTGGAGTAAATTCAGGAGGTTTATGCTAGTCAGCATGACAAGATTATTTACAGGGATATAAGAGGGATACGTAAGAGACATCCTCGCTAGCCTAAGATGCTTCTTTGAAGAAAGGAACAGTGCTGCCTGCAGCTCAGGAAGTTTTCTGCATGAGTAAACCATCTGAGACTGCCTCCCCAGTCCCAGGTAACTAATTTTACTCTTGCTGGGTGTTATTGAGTGCAAATTGTTTACACTAAGCACTTCTTGCTGTGACACCATCTGAATATCAGTGTTACCTGTTGGAGAAGCTAAAGATAGAACAACAGAACTGCTTGAAAAGAGCTTGAAAAAGACTCCATGTGTGTCAGATGCTCGACTGAATCTGTGTGATTTGCAATTCAGTTTTGCAAGCAGAGTTCAGCTTCGAGATATCTTATGTTAAGTAATTCGACAGAGATTAACAAACAGGTAACAGCTGGCTTTTAGCTATCAGCGGCAGTCCTGTAAAGCAAAAATTAACCCCCTCCCCTTGAACACGATCCAGAGATACAGAGGAAGACATCCAAGTCATAAAGGACTAAATGAGCTTTTCAAGTCTACAGAAAAGAGAGCAGATCTTCTCTACTTCATTAATTTGACGCACCCCTATCAGGCCTTGCTCAGAGGAGGCAGCACATGCTGGTGTGTTAATGTGACGGTAAGTGATGCTGAAGCGGCTGTAGCAATCAGTGTAGTGCAGTGATCTCTGACGAGAGAGCCATTGGCGAAGCTTCAAAGAGTACCCATTAGCCTCCCTTTAATGAAACATGCTCGTTAATGATAGCTATCTTTCTCATTCTCTACTCCTCAGAGAAAATGCAGGCGAGAGTTTGGAACATTTGAATATATTTAACACGCATGGCAGGGTGCAGGAAGGGACTTGCGAAGCCCTACAGTATCTCACCTGCGTACATGTTCTTCAAGCAGGTTGTATTTGTCTTTTGAAGGTGTACAGTAGGGGAAGTGTTATGGGCAACTGTGTGCTGCTAATGCTCTTAGTGTTTATAATCAAATTATATACCTAAATTACAGCATGAGTAGCGTGTAGAGGCCAAAATGAGACACAGTAGATATGGATAACCATGTGATATGGTAACGCCCATGTATGTTTAGATGAGGTACATATAGAAGCCCATTTATACCTCAGAGTAAAAAAAAATAAAAAAAAATTGTGCAAGTATTTTTAATAATTGCTATATGGTCCTAGTATGATATTACTCTAAATGCATGAAGTGAGATACATATAGCTCTCAAACGTGTACAGATATGTACATTACTGATCAAAATTTTGGGGTCAGTAAGATTTTTCTTTTTTGCTTTTTTCCCTTTTAATTCATTTTTTAATTAATTATTTATTAATTTTAATTAATACTTTTTTCAGCAAGGATGATAGTAAATACTTTTACATTGTTAAAAAAACATCTATTTCAAATGCTGTTCTTTTGAATTATTTTTTACAAAATACCACAATTTCCACAGAAATATTGATCAGCACAGCTGTTTTCAGCATTGATAACAGTAAGAAATGTTTATTGAGCACTAAATCAGCATATTAGAATGATTTATGAAAGATAATGTGACATTAAAGACTAGGGATTAAAGGCTGCTGAAAATTCAGCTTTGCCATTACAGGAATAAATTACATATTACAACACATTAAAATATAAAAGTTTTTTTTACTATTGTAATCATTATTCACAATATTACTGTTTTGCTGTATTTTTGTTTGAATAAATGCAGCCTTCATGAGCATAAAATACTTCTTTCAAAAACATTTAAAAATTTGTAGAGACTAAACATGAACATTAGTATACCTATTTGAGATGCTCTTCTTTTTGAATTATGAAGAATCATATTTAATAGGTCACTGTCTAATAAATTACTCATTCGTGGTCAGCTCTGTTTACTATAAACTTCAATGACCCTGACTTAAAGTGTTACAAAAGTTCACATCAAAGTAACAGTGCATAATGTAATCAAATGAACCCTTATTGCGTGTCAGTGAGAATATTAGGCTAAATGTGTTGTTGTCAAAACAGCTTCAATTAATTTATTCAACAGCACCTGATCATTCAACATCATATCAACCAGCTCAGGGACCAATTTACCAGAACAAGACAAGATCAAGCCCCAAACTCTTTCCTGTTACAGTTTAGTTTCACTGTTCAAACAACTCTCAACAACATCTTCCAAGCTTTGTAAACTGTAATACATTTACTTATGACTTATTCACAGCCATATCTGTACGTGCTAACAGACTTGAGATCTGATTTATTGAGAGCAGGTGCAAATTACATTCCTGCATTTATAATAGGAGAGCTGTAAGTAATCTCAATGCAAGCTGAGAGACTGTCTTGCATTTGGTGCAAATATGACTGATATTAAAGGGAGCATTAGTAATAAAAACATTTCTTTTGACATTCATGGTGAGGTAAAGGGATATCAGATGCCAACCTAAGTGTGAAATGTGTATTTTTCCCCGGCTGTCAAGGCAGGTAAGGTTCTTAATCCGTTCACTCTCATATGCTTTCTTTCTCTAAGATTCTTCCTGCAGTAAGAGACAGTGTCTTTTTTTGAGAATCGCTCAAGGCACAGACGTAGATTTGAAGGGGGACGTTGGCTTTTAATGACACATGAAACCCGCTAACATATTCTAGCTGTGATGTAAAGTAAAACAAAACTTTTTCTTTTGCTAAACATAAACAACTGAACTTACCTAACATAAAACAAAATGAAAATAAAGCTTTATCTGTTCATTAAGTCAGATCACGTAGCAACACATACTGTAGACTGCTCCACGCTTGTGCTTTTGCTCATACATGAGCTGACCAAAAATTCAAGATTTTGACCCTGTTAGGCCCTGCTAATAGAAGTCGTAACTACATACAGGACTCTGGAAGCAAAATGCATTTCTCCTTTGGTGGGCATTCAAAATAATCCATCTATTCTGAAGAAATGTACATTTTTGTACGGTAACCAACAAATAAATCACAATTTATAGTAGAACAGTAGAAGTTGTGCCAGTGACTTTTGTGGGAATCTTAAAATAGTGAAATAGTCTTTTCATTGTTTTTGACATTTACAGCTTGGTATAGTTGCTAGTTAGATGAGTCTGTGTGCGTTCTTGTGATGTCATCGGCCATTTGCCATTATGTCGTTATTAAAGGGATAGTTCACTTTGAAATTAAAATTTGATATCTATCAGCTTACCCCAAGGGCATCCAAGATGTAGGTGTCTTTTTTTCTTCAGT
>JAFVLL020031953.1:0-18195 GCA_021397915.2 Tor tambroides
ACTCACTACTTTACATTGTAGCAAAGTGTCATTTCTTCAGTGTTGTCACATAAAAAGATATAATAAAATATTTACAAAAATGTGAGGGGTGTACTGACTTCTGTGAGATACTGTGTGTGTATATATATGTATATATATATATATATATACACACACACACACACACACACACACACACACATACATATATGAAAGTTGGTCCCCCCCAATGTTTAAAACATGGTTACGGCCTTTAGTGGCCCAAATTGTACTGTGTACACCTAGCTTGAAACTGGCTGTACCACAATTACAGTCCTTCAAGCATGTCCTTCTTTCAAGGAAACCCTAAGGCAGGGGTGTCAAACTCAGTTCCTGGAGGGCCGGAGCCCTGCAGAGTTTAGATGCAACCCTAATTAAACACACCTGATCCAGCTTATTTGAAAACTACATGGTTTGAGCATTGGAGCAGGGTTGGAATTAAACTTTGCAGGGCCGCGGCCCTCCAGGAACTGAGTTTGACACCCCTGCTGTAGTTCATTTATTAGTTAGGAGAATATAGTTTGACCTTTATTTTGAAGTTTTTGTGTGTCTTGTTCATGTCATGTCTCTTTTCACTAATCCTGTCCAGATTGGCAGGTGTGTCCTGTTTTGCCATTAGTTCCAAAGTGCTGTAGCCCTCGTGTTTGTATATGTTGAAACTGATTATTTTGTCTTTGACAGTGGTTCCTGGTTCATGTTATGTTTTTCAGTTCATATCATATCTATGTTAGGTCCTTATTTAATAACTATTTAATTTCTTACTCTTCAAATAAGCTGCAGTTTGATTCAGATCTGCATCATGCCACATTGTGCTATGGACACCAGACTATCCATAGCAGTTCAAAACGTTGTTTTATGAAAATGTGAAAATATTTGTAGTTTGAATGACTACTACAATTTTCTTTCATAAACTGCTAGTAGATTTTACAAATAATTACAAGGAAATGACAAGTAACACATTTGATTAAATGTGAAATTTTTAGGAAGAAAAACTGAAATTGTTTTTTTCTTGTAAACCTTTACTATAAGTTCATCATAATGAGTGCAGTGAGATATCACTTATTTGATGATTATTTAGCGAAATCAATAAAAAAAATTTAAA
The DNA here is from genome assembly GCA_021397915.2 of Tor tambroides. NCBI lineage: Eukaryota > Metazoa > Chordata > Actinopteri > Cypriniformes > Cyprinidae > Tor > Tor tambroides. The sequence continues at coordinate 1,121 of JAFVLL020031953.1, forward strand.
TTTCATGTACATTGAAAATTGCGATATGCACAAAAAGACAAACTCTCTAAACTGGATTACACTGGACTGTACACGGAAGGAAGTTTCTAAAACTATATTTAATAACTTAAGCTTCCTGGTTTAGGACTAAATGATACAGATGGGTGCAGTGCTCTTAGTATGATTTAAATAGCCTTGTAAGCAAACACTTTGAATGACCTGAGTTTGAGTCATGGCTTGAGGTTCTTTCCCAACCCCCATCTTAAAGCTACATTTTTGTAAGCCAGTCCAAAAGACTGATTACTTTCTGGATAACTGCTAGCTGGTCAGACTAGTTCTTAAGACACTGTCTTAATGTAGTAGCTGTGTTCGTGCAATTGGCCCTAGATTCATAGAGAGAGAGAGATTATACTGTACTGTACAAAAATAGTTGTTATTTAGTTTTTGCAGGAAAAGAACACAAATCTGTTGTTTTTTTATATCATGACTGGAATTAATAAAGCTACACAGTTGTTTCTCAATCCTCCAACAGTAAACAATTTGAATGGCTTTCCGAGCTAACACTCTTTCTTTAGTCAATCAATCAATGTTGCGGCACCTAAGGCTCAAGAGCATGCTGAGTAACACTTCATTCCATAATTGCATCGTAAACAAAAAATTAAAATTGAATACAAACTTACATCATGTACTTTAAGATTAGAAAGATCCAGTTTTACCTCATACTCACAAAAACTGTTGTTTTATCTTGGTGCACACGTGATGGAGTAAATCTGAGCTGAGTAATTTAAACATCCATCTTGCACTGATTCATAGGCGTGATTAGCCTACTTAAGTATTACGTACGCATTGTAATTTAAAAAACGCTGGGTTCTTATACATCTGCAATAAAACTGCTACGGAGCATAATATCATTCTAATATTGAAGTTGAATATTATACAGCATGTAAATTGTGCTTTCACAGCAATCTACCATCTGTATTCTAAGCTCTCCTTAAGCAAGAGTGTAGTGAGCATTAATCATTTGAACTTAATGACTCTTAATCATGACTGATAATTGAAAATATTTTCATTATAATTAGTAGAGACAAGAAAATGCATTTTTTGATTTAGGTGAGAACACTGACACTACTGTCACCCCATTGTAATTCATTTCTGGAATCATTAGGCAAACAAATTGTGTTTTTAATTATGTTTGAAATTAAAATATGAATTAAATAATGTGAAATGAAATAAAAAAAGGTATATGGTGGCCTAAAATATATTAGTATACGGTTACTTTATTACAGCAAAGTTATCTTGTGGCTATATATGTTTTTCATTCGTTTTACCAGAAGCATGCAACTTGTTTCCTCCGGCTATGAGTCAGGTGATATCTGCTGTACTGTACGTGACTCACCCTTTTGTTGGAAAAAATACTATTGTAATTAGATCATACAGTCGAAAGAATTTTCCTTTGCAGAAGAATGAAGGACGACTTCTTTTTCCTGTAACAGTGAAACAGCCTTTTATGCTTGACATTTGTAGGTCACTCAAATTTTACTTTAAGCTAATTCATCTCTGCAATTATAATATAAAAGAACACAATTACAGGTTTTCAGGGAATTGCAACACATTGTCATGGCAGTTAGGAACTATTTTACATTTTGACGAGTTGCCAATAAACTGGTGATTGTCGTATGGTTAGATTTAGGGCTAGGGATGGACCTTTCTGCTTTTTCGTCCTAAAAATGTTTCCATTCGAATGGCATTGCACAAATTCAACCAAAAGTTCCACCTTATAGTTACGCTTTATCTTATGATCAGGTTGGGAATTCAAGGAATTTCATGCAAAACTGAGGCTGCTGAGGTTGCATATTTTAAAATCCGACAGAAACATTAAAAGCACCTCAAGCATCCAATCTACTCAAGGTTAAAAAGCTAATACCAATAAGCAAACAGCTTATTTTAATACATTTTTGACAAGTTTCAGATTTCAGAGTTTGCACAGGTAAGAATTATGCATGACTTAGTCACCAGCATGTCCCTTATCTCACTAGTCAGGCAAGTTGCTCAGTAAGTAACACGAATGCACACTGAAAGAATTTACAGACTGAGAGAGATGGAGGCGTGCCTTGTTTAAATGTGATGAGGGAGTGTGTGGGTGTGTAGGAAACAGGTTAACAGGGATATTTAAGAGCAGGTGCAGGTATCTGAGCTGTGCTGTCTGAGATGACAATGATCATGATCCACCTACTCAGTGTAGCGTTTTCCTTCGCTCTTCTAATGAGAGGTAAGTTCTTCTGTTGGATAATTAATACTTAAAGATAAAGAATTTTTCTAAATGATAATACTACATACTGTACCAGTCAAAAGTTTGGAGTCATTGAAATAACAGCAAAAACAATATAACTGTTTTCAATGTATTTTAAAATGTAATATACTTTAAACTGAATTTTCAGCATCATTACACCAGTCTTCAGTGTCATATTATTCTTCAGAGAATGCTGATTTGATGGTCATTTATTAATAATAATTCATATTATTATCAGTGTTGAAAACTGCTTGATATTTTTGCGGAAACAGTGATACATTTTTCAGGATTCTTCCATGTATTGAAAATATAAAGGAACAGACTTAATTCCAAATATAATATTTTCTAACAATATAAAATACCCTTTGATCGTATATCCTTGCTTTTACTTTTTTGTTTAAACTTACACCAAACTTTTGAATGGTAATGTTTCCACAAAAATATTACGCAGCACAATTGTTATGAACATTAATATTAATAATAATAAGAAGAAGAAATCAGTAACTGATTTCTTAAGGATCATGTGACACTCAAGACTGGAGTAATGATGCTGAAAAATCAGCTTTACCGTCACAGGAATTAATAAAATTTAAAGTGTTATTACAATAGAAAACTATTTTTTTTTAAATTGTAATAAAATTTCACAATATTACTGCTTTTATTGTATTTTTTGATCAAATAAATGCAGCTTTACTGAGACATCTTTTAAAAACCTTTAAAAAAAAATCATAATTCTTCCAAACTTTTATTCTGTATAGTATAGCTAATTTCATTTTGACTAACATAACTATTGCTTTCTTTTATGGGAAAAAAAAAGTTTTATATTGCATGTAGAGTGTTTTTTGATTGTTTGTTTGTTTCCCCCTGAAGTTATAGTTAACTGAACTTGTTTCTTGTTTTCTAGGGAGTGATGCACAACTGGACGGTAACTAGTTTTTCACCACATAATTTAAATAGCCAAATCCTATTAAAAATGTTGCTATGACCAACTGATTACTTTGCCATTTTTGTTGTCAGTGTGTGGCGGTGCACCTCTCAACACAAGGATAGTTGGAGGACAGGCTGCAGTGGCTGGTGCTTGGCCATGGCAGGCCAGCCTTCACAGGAGCAGTGGCCATTTTTGTGGTGGATCACTCATTAACAATGAATGGGTTCTGACTGCAGCTCACTGCTTTGCAGAGTAACTATCATAGACCAGCCCTTGCAATTATAATATATATATATATATATATATACACTTGTCATTCAATGGATGTGGCGAATGCTTGACACTTGTTCTCCCACCATATTCTAGTACTTCACTCGCTGGCCTAACTGTGTACCTGGGCCGACGGACACAGGAAGGAACAAATGCAAACGAAGTGTCCAGGACTGTCTCTACAATCATAAAACATCCAGGCTACGTTAGCAGCACTAGTGACAATGACATTGCTCTTCTGCGTCTGTCTTCAACGGTGACATTTACTGACTATATCAGACCAGTCTGTCTGGCTTCAACAAACAGTACATTCTTCAACCGCACTGTGAGCTGGGTCACAGGATGGGGAAAGACTGGGACAAATGGTAAGTTTTTTTAGTTTAACTAACCTTGATCATATACAGTACAACATAATGTATTATTGCAGTGATGCACATTTGATCATTTAATGTCTTTCACAGTTAACCTGCCCTCACCGCAAGCTCTACAGGAGGTGGAAGTGCCTGTTGTTGGAAACAGGCAGTGTAAGTGTCTTTATGGAGTCTCAAGAATCACAGACAACATGTTATGTGCCGGATTACTAGAAGGAGGAAAAGACTCCTGTCAGGTAACAACTCCTGGACATCCGTTTTGGTTATTTCATAGTTTTAATGGGTTGCAAATATTCTTCAGTGTCAAAATAGCAATAGTGAAGAATGGGTGTCTCTTAAACGTTGAATTCAACCTAGTGAGTCATTTTCAAAACACGATCCGGTTTACTGCAAAACACAAATATTTGAGATCTTGCCTGCACAGTCAATGACTCAATATTATTGTATACATTAGTAGAATTAGCAAAAAATATTAAAGGATCTGTTTTATGTATTACACATTTTTCCTAGTTTAGAACATTTTTTGAAATGTGTACCATAATGAAGGAGATGTTGTATAGATCAGTGTGTTTCTAAATTTTTAATGACAAGGGATCCCAAATATGAAGATCCCATTGTGAAAGATCCACTAAAAGTAGCTATATCTTTGTCATTCATATTTTCTGATATAGAGACAATATGTTGTTTCCAAAATGAAATAAATGAATGTTATCTTCCCATTATTCTTTCATATAACACCTGTGAACTATAACTGGAATATGTGGAATAGAGTAAATGGCATGTCACTAACCTGTTCTTCATCCTACAGGGTGATTCTGGCGGTCCCTTGGTCAGCAAGCAGGGCTCGCTCTGGGTCCAGTCTGGAGTTGTGAGCTTCGGCGAAGGTTGTGCTTTACCTAACTATCCTGGTGTGTATGCCCGGGTGTCTAAGTACCAGAGCTGGATCAATGAGAAGATCACCACCAACCAGCCAGGCTTTGTTACGTTCAACTCCAGTGGTTCCGACGGCGACCTGGCAATTAGCTGTAGTGGTGTGCCTGCCATTACCACAACCACTGTCGCCACTACAACAACTACAACTGTCGCACGTAAGATTCTTTCAAGTCAAATGAGATTCCCAATAAATCATGCATGCACATTGTCACATTTAGCTATGTGTCCTAGTACTTTTGTGCATTTAAATGTGTACTTGATTTCAAAGGTAAATGGTGCACTTTTTTCACTGAGAAATCGTTAGTAAATTTTGCAATTAATCACAAAGAAACAGCAAGTAACACACTGAAATGTGAAAAGACTGTAGTGTACACTGAGTTTTTAAAAGCTTATCTTAAAGTTGATGAATAGTGCTCATAAACAGTTGTTGAAATTGTACTCTCACTTCAATTGGAGTGGAGACTTGGACCCGAAAAGAGTATTCGATAATCCTAGTCATTTGAAGCCCTTCTTGTTCTCAAGTTCATTATCTGTCAACTACTCATTAAACAGTTAGAGTAAAAGTAGAAACAGAACTTGACAATCCTGCTTATTCGAACAATGGCCTGTTCTGTGAGATGCCTCCTAATGCATTACACTGCTTTCTGTGCTTATGGACTGTGACTGTGTAGCCTAAGCATACCAAATGCAGTCATTTTTATTTCTTTACTTATGCTTTTTAAGACTAAGTTGCTCTTTAAGCAGTAAGCTGTCAACTGTATTAAGCTATCAACTGAACCAAAAAAAAACAACAACTGTAAAACAGAAATTATAAACAAGACAAAGATTATTAGAGTACAAGAAAATACTGCTTGTCTTTCTACTTGAAAATTTGACATTTAATTCAACGTTGTTTATTTGTAATTATTTGTGAAATTTACTAGTAAATAAAAATATTTGTTTCAATGTATGAAAAAATGAAATATTTCACTAAATATATATTTTTCCCTTATAAAATGTGCCATTCATTCCCTTTCTCTTTTTGCTGTAGCTGTAGTGTGTGGAAGTGCCAGACTGAACACCCGTGTTGGAGGAAACAGCTCCCTCGCCTCTTCCGGTGTGTGGCCATGGATGGCTAGCCTGCAGTTTAACGGCAGTCACGTTTGCGGAGGAGCGCTGATTGCTGAACGGTTTGTCATGAGCTCTGCCAGCTGCTTTACCAGGTAATACCACTTAAACACAATAAACAAAAACGTATGATGAGAAATCAAAATGATTTGATTCAGCAGATTTCTTTTTTGTTCAGATCCACCAATGCCTCTCACTGGACCGTGATCCTGGGCCGTCTGAATCAGAACGGCTCTAACCCCAATGAGGTCTCTATAAAAGTGGCGAATCTCACAATCAGCAATAGTACAGGTGACAACGTTGCAGTCTTGCAGCTGGCCGTCGCACCAAACCTCACAAATTTCATTCAGCCTATATGTGTGGACTTTGGAGACAGTACCTTCAGCGCGACCACTCAGTGCTGGGCGGCAGGATGGGGCTCAGCAGCAGGAGGAGGTGTGACACTAATATGCTAACTGCTAAAATAAGTTTATTAGAATTTTCATCATTTTTCTCACATTTCCACTTAATTTGAATTTGTTTTCTTCCTTTTATAGTGAATCAAACTCTTCAGGAGTACCAGACCTCTGTTGTGAGTTGTGGAAACTCTTCCTCAATCAACAGTATTTGTACAAGTTCCTTGAACTTACAGGAGGCAAGTTCATTTTTTTTTAAATAGAACAACATTTTGCGTTATTTTTGTACTAAAAGTACTTGCAGATAATAAAAGAAAAAGTTAAATGCCAGTAAACTGAGGCTTCTGGGAAGGAAGTACATTTACAGTTTACAAAAATGTTTAATTCATTATTATTAGTAAATGCATTGGGTAACATGAAATAAAATGAATAATGCTTTTAGAGCAAGCTACGTTAATGTTAATTTCTATACTACTAATACATTTCAAGTTGTATAAATGTATTACTTTTTTGTGGAAACCAAGATTCTTTTGTGGAAAAAAATCTTACTGACCTCAAACTTGTAAACGGTAGTGTAAGTTCTTGTCAAATTATAAGAACACTAATATTTTCCATATGCCAAAAACGGCTAGTATTTGTCTGCAAAGCCTTAAAGTGACAAACAAGACAATCATAAAACATTCAGTAAAGAGTGTTCTCTTTCTCTCTCAGGGTGATCAGGGTGGTTCACTGATGTGTAAGCTGGGTCAGTCATGGATCCATGCTGCTGTTTTGACCATACAGAGTAGCATTTCAAACAGCAGCAGCTCTAACACAAGCTCCAGCAACAGCACCGTATCCCGCTCTGCCCGTGCTCAAGATGTCCAAGTCTTCACTAAAACCTCCAGCTTCGCCTCATTCCTGACATCTGTTGTGGGTTCCTTCCCTGCAAAAACCACAAACTCCACAAGTTCAACTACAAGTGCACCCACAAACAACAACTCAACTCAAGGTGGCACTAGTGGGTCACAAGCATCTTCTTCCTTCTGTTTTACTGTTTCAGTCCTCTTGCCCGCACTTACGGCTCTTAAAATCTTTCATCAAGGCTGAGCCTTTGAGTTGAAGGGGCCACCTTTTTGTTAATTATGAATGTAATTAAGTATTCAGACACATAATAGATATCTTCAGTGTGCTTCATATATGACCGATTACATAATCATACAACATAAAAAGCTTTTGTGGGGCACATAATTCATTTTTACTACACAAATGTGAACATTTAAGATCTCCATTGTTATCTCAGACCATGAAGCTGCTTTCTGTTGTTCTTACACTGTGCAGTTACACTGTATGACTTTACATTGGTAACAAGTGCATAGCTAATAATATTTGTAACCAGGTGGTGTACATATATTTACATTGTAGCAGATGTGGCATGTAGTTGTTATGCAGCTTGCCGCTTTATGGAAATGTCCCGTTTGAGTGATTCAGTTCTAACACCGATTGTACCGTAGCTTAACTAACAAGTATGTCAAGTTGTACCACATTTGGGACATTAAAGAGTAGATATATCAATTTTATTAATGCTTGAAAAATTATTTTTGCCACACAATTTTTTTGGAAGAGTGTTTCATAACATCAAACTATATTTTCAGATTTTTTTGTCTATTTATCCGTCTTTTGTTATATTTTTAATGAGAAGTTGTTATCATATGATTTCTTATGAATGAAGTAACTGTTTTCAACGCACTGTGAAAAGTAAACATGTATATTATGTTTTAAAATGATGATTGAAATTACAAATTGAGTTGAAATATAACCATTTTGGTGTGTTTTTTTCTCAACTGTTTTGGGTAAGAAAAGAACCCAAGAAGACATGTGGTAAGAATGTGGCTTGGATTCTGCATAGTCATTGCTGTAAACACAAGCCTATTCTGTCCAACAGATTATTATCTCCTCATGAGATTAAAAAAAAAAAAGTTTCCTGAAACATCTCATGAAACAACCTTCCTTGACAAATCCCATATGTCACTTTATTTCTATAGCTGTTTTTAAATATAATACTTTCAGACTATTCATTATAATAGTTTTCACATATCCAATAGAAATAATAACAAATAGCTGTAAAAATGTATTACTTCTCATTTTCTATTATAAATAATCATAATGTGTGTGTGTGTGTGTGTGTGTGTATATGTATATATGTATACAGGATCCGATTTGTGAAAAAACAGAGGGGGAGATGCTTTTGAAAACTTTTTATAGGCGTATAAAACTCAATAGACAGATGTACCTGTCTTTTTAGGCAAGTACCAGATAATAGGGGGCATGTCATGAAATGTTTTTAATACGACGGAAACTGTATTTAACGTGATCACAGTTTAATAAAATCCCCCGCTGGCAAATCGTAAAAGTATTGGAACAGTAAAGACAAAATTGCTCTGTTGGCTGTGGAGTCAAGACATTTACAAATATGATTAAAAGATGAATATGAGACAAAACTACAGAATGTCATATTTTATTATTGGGTGATTCAACACATAGATGTTTTACCAGATAAAAAGAACAGCACTTTTAGAGTTCATCCCACTCATTGATGTGAGCATAAGTATTGGGACAGTTGCCTCACAGGTCTTTCTGAGTGATCAGCTGTGTCCTGTTGCATTAATTCTTCAGATATTAAAAGCAGGGAATGTGTCGTATCAGTTATATCCATTACTTCTGCATTCTGAATCTTGCATTCGATGATGACACACACAAACCTGGATGAACTTCCAGAAAGCTGGCGTGATGCTCTGACAATCTACTGTCCTCAGGAGACTTTGACACACAATTACAGATGCTACACAGCAAGATGCAAACCTAAAACCAAAAATAGAAAGGCAAGATTAGAGTTTGTAAAAAAGCACAAAGGTGAGCCAGAAGAGTTTTGGAACTGTGTTTATGAACCAATGAGACAAAGATGAACCTTTATCTAAGTGATTGGAAAGCAAAAATGTGGAGAAAAAAAGGGAACTACAAATGATCCCAAGCATACAGCCTCATCTGTAAAGCATGGTGGTGTTGTCATGGCAGGGGCATGCATGGCTGCCTCTGGAACAGGCCCTCTCAAATTTACTGATGACTTAATGTCTGATGACAGTAGCAGAATGAATTTGGAAGGGTACAAAACCATCTTGCCTACCAATATTCAAGAAAATGCCACCAGATTCACTGGGAAGTGCTTCATATTGCATCAGGACAATGACCCAAAACACCCTGACAGTTCAGTCAAGGAATTTATAAGGGCAAAGAAATGGAAAGTCTTAGATTGCCCAAGTCAATCTCCAGATTTAAATCCGATTGAACTTGAATTTCACCAGCTGAAGAGGAGAATAAAGCCAAAACTCCCCAAAACAAGCAACAATTGGAACTGGCTGCATTAAAGGCTGGGAAAAGTATTTCAAAGGGTGAGACCAAGAGTCTCGTGATGTCTATGGGTCACAGACTCACCGCTGTGGTTGTGCGCAAGGGATCTGCAACTAAATAATAGCTTTTCATCTTTTATATCTGCCTTATAACTGTCCCAATACTTATGCTCACATCAATGAGTGGGATGAACTCTAAAAGTGCAGTTCTTTTTATTTGGTAAAACGTGTTGAAACGGCTAATAATAAAATGTGACATTCTGTAGTTTTGTCTCATATTCATCTTTTAATCATATTTGTAAATGTCTTGACTCCACAGCCAACAGAGCAATTTTGTCTTTACTGTTCCAATACTTATGGAGGGCACTGTATATATATATATATATATATATATATATAGTGTAGGCTATATGTGTCCCTTTGAAAGCACAACAACTGTGAAGTAAATACATGATATGATAACGTGAGGTGTATTTCAACAAATGTTTGTGTGATTACATTCTATCAGTTTATCATAATGTGACATGAATTGCTTTCATATGACTATAGTGTAATGTAAGTTGCAAATGTTAAGACTGTTCCAAATAAAAGCACTAATTACAAAGTCTGTACTTCCCCGTACCAGGCAACAAAATTCCACATTCTTTGAAATCAATCTGTCGTGAAAATGTGTTTCACAGGATCTCTTTGTACAGAATATGTACAGATTGAGCAACCGGATGTTTTAACTGAAACAACATACAATCTTCCTTACGTCAATGTGCTCTAAATTGAATTGTATCTAATCTAAGATTCATCGTAGCACAGAGAATGCAAATGTTAGCCTAATATCTTCTTATAATTTAAGTTTAGTAAGATTATGTATTAATGTGAGAAAATATAGGCTACACTGTAAAACTAAAGAATAGTCTACTTTAGTTTACATAAGTATATACAGTATAACATCAGATACGCATTATATATGTCATTATATATTTCGAGTTCCATAACCAGTCTCTCTTAAATTCAGTCTGTTGACTATGAATGACATCACACAGTCCAACTACAAAATCAGTTTAACAGATCAACGATACATTGGACTGACAATTGTCCCTTTATGATGGAGTTATATAATACACTCTGGGCTACTAATCATGAATTCTAGTGACAACTCTGAATGCGTCCAGATTTCCCAGGTGTGCTGGCAATGAAAACTGTAAATACAGTCCTTTTTAAAAACGACTTTGTAGTGTAGAAATAATACTAGAGGGATGTATGAGGAGGAGTACACAACTAGTTTGCAAAGTACTATTCTTTTAAGCTAAATTTTTACTTTAGATTTTTACTGTGATTGTCAAGTAAGCCTATTATATCTTGAGAAAGCTAGGCTTTTGGAGGATTCTTGACTGGCCCTTCAACAGTGAGTGACAAGCTACTGTAACGTTAAAGGCTGCAGAAAGGGGGGGGGGGGGGGGATCCATGCCTTTAAGAACACTCCAAAATGTATTGGCCACTATAAATCTAATGTAATATAAATAAATATTAGAGCCAATATAAATGGCTACTTTTGTATGGGCCTCAAATAAAAAAGACGCTTTAAAGAAGCAGGGTATGTAATTACCAGACAGTCAGTCTGCGCAAGCGGTAGAGATTTTTCATAATCTTTCTGCAAGTTATATCAGTACACCAGTAGGTGGCAACAAGCGAATGTCTTAATGTTTGATTCATTGAATCATTCATTCAACTGGTTCGCAAATGTACTGATTCACTCATTGTGCGAAGCTGCGTTTGGAACTATTTTCATTTGAGGAACAAAAATGGAATAACTGGGAATTTTGACTCTAAAATGTAAGTTACTCAATATTAACTTCTTGTTCAATGAACTGTTGTTTAAAAGCAATTTCACGCTCATAAATGTGCTATTGGTCTCTGTATTTCACACATGAGTTCGCTAACATGTCTCTGCAGAGTGGGGTTTTGGAAAACACTTGTGAATTAATTGGGTCAGTCAGTTCAGTAGCTAAGTCTGGCGGAGCTTAGTAGAACAGCTACAAAATGAAAAGATGTACAAAACACTAACATGTATAAAAAATAGAATAGTGGGTGGTGTCTTGTCTATATACTTTGTGGCCTGTGACATTCCCCTCAATGTATATTTCTGGACTGTAAGTTTCTGACCTTCTTTTATAAGATCAAACAGGTTCTGATCTATAGTGGCTGGATTAACTGAAGTATTTGTTACAAAAGAAAAGGAGTTCTAAATTCTCAAACATTCAGCGTCAGCACATTCAACCCACCAGACTTCATGCATGTCATATGTTGCGTCTCTCTGACCTTTTTCTATTTCTGTGTTGCAAATCTGATCTGATATATATATATATATATATATATATATATATATATGATTATCACATATGGGATTATTGGGCAACAATTGATGCAAATACATTGTTCTTTGTTATCAACATCATGAAATGCATTAAACGCTATAGCGTTTCTCAAATTGGGCTTCTTGAAAGAACTGCAAGGGAGTTGTGAGTTGATAAAAAGCTAATACTTAAACCATAAAAATGTAAAATGAATAATTTTAATAATTTTAAATAAGAAACAAATAAAAATGAAACACCTGAACAATGAAAATGGAAATACTTTATTTGTTTAACTGCATGTGACCATTAACAAAGTTCAGAAAACTGTAAACATGCAATGTGTTGATAAATCATTGAAATATGGATTAAAAATCTCAGGGGACTTCATGTAAATATTTTAGGCCAAATGTTGTTGAGGTACTTAATTTGTGGAATCTGATTACATAATTTATATTACACATAATCACTTTTCTCTAAAGTTCCTACAAAGACAGGTGCATTGTGCTTTTGTTGATTATCGCATGATGAATTGTCATATAAAATAATAGAGTTATGTAACAAGGATTTACTGTTGGAGCCAGTTTCTGTTGGATGGCATTTTTGTCATAGCATGTGTAACAGATCATTTGGGTGAATGTGAACAAGGCCAAATAAAAGAAAAAACTGTCACACATGCAGTATGAGAATCTATGTTTGTTCCTTGTTTAAAATCTAGTCAAATATCATTAAAGTGGCAGATAATAACTGTATAATGTCCTTTAATTTTATTATGTTTCATTATGTTTGTGATGATTTTTGTTGATGTTAGTGCACCAAGACGTACAGAATAAAGGAGAAAGTGTTCTTGTAATGATTAGAAGTTGTGTGCAAATTTCACACAACTTGGCCAAGTTGGCCACACAAAAATTGCCAATTTCACAATAAGTCATTATAATGCAGATCTTTTTTCTCATGACAGAATCTTTAATATAAAATATTTTATACAGATATGTGACCCTGGACCACAAAACCAGTCTTAAGTCTCTGGGGTATATTTGTAGCAATAGCCAAAAATACATTGTGTGGGTCAAAATTATAGATTTTTTTTTTTTATGCCAAACATCGTTAGGGTATTAAGTAAAGATCATGTTCCATGAAGATATTTTGTAAATTTCCTACCGTAAATATATCAAAACTTCATTTTTGATTAGTAATATGCACTGCTAAGAACTTCATTTGGACAGCTTTAAAGGTGATTTTCTCAATATTTTGATTTTTTGCACCCTCAGATTACAGATTACTAATTTCAAATAGTTGTATCTCAGCCAAATATCGTCCGATCCTTCAATTTCAAAAAATTGACTCTTATAACTAGTTTTGTGGTCCAGGGTCACATATGCAGTCACTCTGAATTCTTTCATCTTCTAATCTCCATAGAATGATACCTACTTTCCCTTAAGTGGTATGACTAACTCTAGTTTCACGTTGTCCAGGGTGTGACTCACAACTAAGATATTTGTTCCCTATGAAAATTAATCACTCCAGATCTAATTTTGGTAAGCACTTTCGGTAAATATATTAAACCGGTCTGTCTGGCGGCAACAGAAAGCATGTTCAACAATGCCATGATGACCTGGGTCACTAGACGGGGTGCCATCGATGGTTATATATATATATATATATATATATATATATATATATAAATGATTTATATAATGATATATCATTATCATTATGTGGTATATAATAACAGTGCAGTGTTTATAAAGTAAGGAAAACAAAACCTGAGAGGTACAGTCTGAACAACAACAGTAACTAATACAAGAAATGAGATCAGCTTTATGATTTAGGCATTATGATAATATATGCAGTGTCATCACAGTGTGAAATACACCAGCACTGGATACACAGGATAATAAAGACCTTTCTATACCATACTTTGTCTTTATGTTGACACAACTTGACAATGGTGTCCCATCAATGCTCAAAAAAAGAAAAAAGAAAAAAAAGTGAGTGATCATCTGAGAGGCTATTATCACAAAGTGACATGACGTCTGTCTAAAGTCACAGTTTTTCTGGATTTTCTGGTTCTCTTGCTGTTTGTTTTCTCAGTCAGCATTAAGTTTAAATGGGTCTGCTTATAAACGTACCAGAAGAAAAGCTATATAGCTAAACATATGCCTAGATTTATTTTGATAATATTTTGATTGTAATGATCATACATTAATTAGCAGCAAAAAAAAATATCTGGCAGTATTGTGTCTAAAAAGCAAATTCATTATTATTAATTTCTTGTTTACTGAACTACTGAGCAAAATCACCCCAATAATCCTGCTTTTCCATACCGATACTGTAACAGACAGACAGAATGTGTTCTTAAAGTGTAGTTTGGACATTTGAGATGGTTTCGAGATAATCAGAATTTTACAATGACAAGAGAGAAGTTCCTTTGGAGGAAGAAAAGTATCTGAACTGTGTTCTTTATGAAATGGTACACTGTAAAAAAAAAAAAAAAGAAAAAAAAAAAAAAGAAAAAAAAAGTTTTTACAAATGTAAAAAAAGGAGCTTGATTTAAAAAAAAATACTAATAATAATATGAAGGGTCACTTTAATATTTTGAATGAGAGTACTCTAAACATGTTGCTAAAAAAGCTGTTTTAAACTCAAGTATTTGTTCAAAACCTGTCGAAATGTTGTCCTGACTTTCCAAATTGAGTCATCTGTACAAACAATTTTTATGTTGAACAATGATTTGCAAGTTCTCAGCATGCATTGCAGCTTTTATTTTGCAATAATTATATAATTTTGTGGCAACTATTTTCAAAAAACTGTAAAATAATAATTGCCGTACATTTTACTGGCTTTTGTAATGCTTTTTTTTAAAAAAAAAAAATACTAATTTACGCTGCTGCTGCTATCTAAACTCTGTAAATTATTTAAATCAGCAATGACCTCAGTCCTCAGGAATGAAGATATATGGCACTGCAGCAGGGGATTTATTCACTTTTTTGATATTATGCTTCATTAGTTTAGCTTCATAAAATCAGTGATTATTGTTTTCATTTACATATATAATTAATTTATGTGATTTGGAGATGTCCTGATCAAGAACAGCAGGAATATGAGTTGTTGTTCACTTTTTATAATGCAAATGGTAAAGTGTTTTCAGTAAATTAAAACACACATACATACACACAAAACACACACAGTTCAATGGTGACCTCTGGTTGTGTACGAAAGAATCTTGAAGTTCGGATGTTTTAACTGACAAGTTATAGCCTGTAATGCCTGGAGAAAGCTGTCTGTTGACATTCCTATTCATCTGAAATGCAGCTGCTCTCCTGGACCCCCAGGAAGTACACCAAATGCAGCCATCTTTTCTCCAGAGAACCATGGCAGTAATCACACTTTTACAGTAAAAGACTTCCAAAAATAAAATAGTCAAAATACACATTTACTCCGAATGACCAGCAATGCAGGAAGATGGTGTAGCTACAAAATCTACCAGCAGGGGGAAATGGTGTCATGATAATCTGCACGACCTGTGTGATATACTGTACTGTACAAACTGGTAACGTATGAAAGCAGATCCACAGTGGCTTCAAAATCAGCGAAAAAGGAGAAGACTTTTTTGCCACAGTTAATAATGTCAATGCAATAAGTGCTTAACATCAACATCTGTGTTGTGGATTGTTGTAACACTGATTGAATTATGTTTTGTGGACTTTGAGCACAAAGACATTCACTCAACAGGTGAAAAGCAGACTGTGATCTCAAGTTAAGTCGTGTTGAGGGATAGTTGAACGTATAGATCATCCAAAAATGAAAATTCTGTCATCATTTAAGCCACTATCATTCCAAACCTGTTCTCTTCCTTCAAAGAAGATACCAACATATTTTAAAACATCTTCTTTTGTGTTCTGCAGAAGAAGAAAAAAAGTGATAAAGTTTGGAACATTGTGGTAAATAAATTAAGAAGTTTTATTTTCGAGTGAACTTTCTCTTCTTAAGTGTTTTGAGTCTAGATTTAAATGTGGCTAATGTTTTAACACATCTGATCTCTTCTGGAAGCTGGTTCCAACTGCGGGCGGCATAGTAGCTAAAAGCGGATTCCCCTTGTTTTGTCTGAACCCTTGGTATTTCTAACTGACTTGATCCTAATGATCTGAGTGGTCAGTTAGGTTTATATTCAGTGAGCATATCTGCAATGTATTTAGGTCCTAGCCCATTGAGTGATTTATAAACGAGTAAAAGTACTTTAAAATCAATCCTAAAAGTAACTGGAAGCCACTGTAAGGACCTGAGAACTGGTGTGATATGCTCAGATTTTCTGGTTCTAGTCAGAATCCTGGCAGCAGCTAGATATGAGCTAACTCATATCGGTTTGATAGTTTAATCAAAGTTAATTTAATAAAGGTTGACGATTTAATTAGGTTGGGCTTAAAGATAGGGATGGGCTTCAATAAAATAGCGTAGTTGTCTTAAATATATATACAGTCATGTGAAAAAGTTAGGACACCTTTTTGAATTCCATGGTTTTCTGTATCAGGACATAAAAAAATATCTGGCCCTTAGCAGGTCTTAAAATTTGGAAAATAAAACCTCTGATAAACAATAAGACATGACATATTGCATTGTTTAACAAAAATAAAGCCAAAACGCAGACTCTACAGGCCTCACTTAACATGTTAAATGATCATTTTCATGGCAGTACAATTAGAAAAATATGGGACAAGTAGCCTAAGTAGCCTGGTCCCACCCTCAGTAGAAATCGCGGACCGGGGGCATGTAGACCAGACCGCAAGGGTAATTTAGCGTCGGACTTCGAAGTGGCAGGGGGGCAGATGTTGTTCATCTGAGGATTTATTTTCCAAATTTTAAGACCTACCAAGGACCAGGATCTTTTTTTTTATGTCCTGATACAGAAAACAATGGAATTCAATAGGGTGTCCTAACTTTTTCACATGACCATATATATATATATATATATATATATATATATATATATACAGTATCTCCCAAAAGTGAGTACACCCCTCACATTTCAGCAACAATTTTAGTATATCTTCTCAAGGGACAATACTGCACA
>JAFVLL020031954.1:0-34598 GCA_021397915.2 Tor tambroides
AGAAAAGAAAAGCAAAAGAGCTCGTAACTCCGCTCTTTTGTACATTAAAGCGCACATACCCAGTATATTTCGCGATGGTTTCTTAGCTTTGTTGTGGTAGACAATGAAACTTGAGAGTCGATCAGCAAAAAATGAATGCTACCGAAGCGGCCATCTTGGAATGAGCTGCAGACGCTGTCAATGGCTCTAAAGTTCCACCGCCGTGCTCATTGTGGCCTTCTTGCGCAATTGCACATAGGTTAACGTATCTCACTCTTCGCCGACACTTTCCGATTTGATTTACAGATAAATCCACAGATTCCGGTCATAGAAGGTAAATTCCAGAGGCGTAGTTCTCCTGCACGGCGATCTGAAAAACACAGTGCCTGATGGTTCAGTGCAAACTGACACAGTCCCCAAAATGGCTTAGTTCGACCGCCCCACTCCATCACGTGATCTCATTCCTTACGGGTAGCCTGGGAATTAGTAGTGGGGTATATCATCAATAGGGTACCCCTCTGACGGATGTCTTTGTCAAACCTCACCACCCACATCACCACTTCTTAAGAGGAAAATCCCCCGCCAAGCCACGCAGTTTGGTCGGAATGATTCTTAGGCTATATAACTTTTAGAGAAGCAGCATTTCTCTTTATTTTCACAAAAATTGCATGTAGTCCTATATGCCCAAAAGCAGAACAAGCACAAGGGTTATTTTGAATAAGTCAAAATTAGGCTGCCTTTAAAAATGACACAAGTTAAGAGGAATTAGGCGAGACGCTCTAAATGCTTTCTAGCCTATATTTTTCACGCAATTCACGCTGATTTTTATATTTTGTTCCCACGTAAGATTTATGTTTTAATGGTCAACATGTTACCGGATTATTATGAAACCTGCTGAATACACGCATTTTACTTCACGGAGCGTTAAAACTGCCTTTATCAATTTAGCCTAGCCTATATAAACAAGTAAAGCAAAAATTCGAAAACAGTACATTTTTACATTCCTAACTTTTGCTCAGTTTTTTAGTTGGACTTAAAGTGTAGCCTACTTCAAAAGTAAAATGACTGGGCTTTCTGGTAAAGGTAACAGTTACGCCTGCACGTCACGATAAAGCAGTTACTTTCATTCACACTTGAAGAAAAGTAGGGTGGTGAAATTTTACTCTCACGGATAACTTCGCAATTTGTTTCTTAGGCTACTGTCATGCCGTATAAGAGGCAAATGTATCCTTTACATCAATGTTTTGCTGCAATATTTTGCCATATACAATAGGCTAACTAATGTGTAGGCTACACTTAGAAGACATAGAAACCTAGCAAAGGCGTTTTAAGCAAAGCCATCTTTTAGTAAATTACCATTCTGGCTACTTTATTTACCAGTCCCGACTTGACTGTTGAGTTTAACAGCTCATTTTCATTTTTGGGTTTACAAATTCCAGAAACAGTTCACAATTTTTTACATTTACCTTGATAGGGTTCTCTTAGTGTAACAGGTCAAGTTACATAGAATTTTTCAGTGATTAGATAATCAGTGAAATCGTGTGCTCGCTTGTGTGGTAGGTTTTCTCTGTAGCTCTGGATGGTAGTCTCCCCAGTTTAGGGCACTTCGTTCAGCTGCAAATCACACGCACAGTCTGCCTGCCATGACGTCAGCTGCTCCAATACAGGCACTTCAGCGAAAACAAAGAAGCTCAGCATGCTGGCGGAAACCCGGAGCACTTTAGCGTTAACCGTACCGGGTCCTGCAGAACGTTAAAGCGTCTTCGGTTACCACGTACCGTACCAGTTTCACACGCAATCTATCGCTAAAATAAAAAAAAACATGCCATTTACTCCGCGCATGAATCGAATTGGTCAAGGTACGCCAACTGTAATTTCAGAGACTAGTGTCATTTTCTGACAAATATACATCTATACCTATTTCTTTATTCCGACTACAGATGTGACTCATCAAAATGGCCGTATCTCAATCGTCTAGCGGGTGTTAATGCAGCACGGAGTCTTGAGCAACAACTCGAGAGAGATAGCCTCCTCTTCCAAAAACTGTAAAGTTATTGACAACTTCGTAGCGTCTATGCATCATGGAAAACTACTCCAATATAAAATACATTTGCGAAGAATAAATGCTTTCCACGGTTTCGTATTACCCCATTCCTTGCGTGATTAAATGTTGACCCGAATCTTATTTACACATCAATACATTAGCCTACTACCATTTTAAATTGCAGGCTCTTTTGTCTGGTCATTTATTCGATCATTCTTAAAAGCTTGTTAAGGCGATTTAAAGTCATTTATTCTAACGTATATAAAAGGAAAATAAAACGAGAAGATCTGACCATGCATGCTCAGTGACTGCGTTTGCTCTTTTGTCTTACCTATTGACTTAAACTTTAATGACTCTATTGATTACTGATTGTTTACTGATTCCACAAAATTGATTTGTGAACTGAATGGGAGCTGGAGGTCAGGGCTTACAGATACAACCGCTTTTTTAGTTATGTCTTTGATGGTATAAATCGAATGATGATGATTTCATGAATAAACATGAATATCGTGCCATTATGAGCACACGAATGAAACAATGTGTGGACAAAAAAGTCAAATGCCAGAATATATTTTAATATTACTGGTTTAATCATTCATAAAAATGTAACTTTAAATTTATTGCCGGATGTATCAAAGTCAATGTGCTTGTTTGCATTTTTTCCTTGTCTATATAGGCTAAACAACACCTCTCTGCTTATCGTTCACTAGTCAGTTTTTCAATGTTAAGACAGTAATAAATTGTTTTTATTTTGTATGACGTGTGCCTTATCAGCTCAACATGTTTTCAGATAGCTACTCTGCTCATAAATAATATATATTTTTTCCTTCCTTTTCGATACTGACATTCTGTTTATAAAGAAAAAATCAAATATAATTGATTAGATTTGTTACATGGGATTGACTAAATGGGGTGGAAAAATGTTCCCAGGGCAACCTTCCAAGTGTAAATATAGAATTAGAAACTGTAAAAGATTTGTAATAATGATGCATATATATTTTTAAAAATATTTTTATTTATTAAAAAAACAATGGAAATAAATGGTAATCAGACTAATTGTAGGCCTAACTGTTAACAGATCGCCAAAATTAACCACATTGGGCTGTGGTCAGTAATCTAGTGAAAATATATATTTTTATTTCTGAGCCGGTAAATTTGGCTTTTGCGCTTTAATGATTTATTTAACATTTTAGGAAGACTAAGGCGGTGGCAAATGCTGCATGCTTTCTGTAAAAGCTATTTAAATTAATATAGACTATTTTGTATGTATGTCTATTGCAGCAATATTCCAAGACCTAATTTACTATATCAAGTGGTTATAACCTCTCTTTGTTTTAATTGCTCACAACTAAAAAAAAATGAAAGCCCATAGCACTTTTCCCATCACAGCTTGCGTCCCTAAAGTTGGTCTGTGCCAACGCCGACTCAAGGACAAGAGTTTAGCTAGCAAAGAAACTGGCTAAATGAAAGATTTTTCATTAAACTCAAAGGCAATGGGGATGTATATTTTGTTTCAGAATTCTGTTAAGGCCAACCCGTGACACATACTGGATTTCTACTATCCTTAACCAAGCCCAACGACGCCCTCATGAGTTTCTCAGTTACAGAAGTGTAAACGTGTTTCTTCTTCTTCGTCTTCTTTAAAGTTTTCTCAAAAGAATGTCACAGAATTAAACATGTTTGCATAATTAAGCATGCATATGTCCTAATAACGACCAAATCAAAGCTAGAAAACAATTAACCTCCGTTAATTAAAAAAAAAAAAAAATATATATATATATATATATATATATATATATATGATAATATAATAATCATACATACATTATAGAAAAATAATACCATTTTTTCCAAGACTTGTATTTATTGTAGGCCAAGACTTGTATGTATTGTATATGTAGGCTATACCAGTGACCATCGCAAATGGCTACAATTAAATCTGCTTATATATTAAATTATTTCGTAGGCCTGCATTAGATTTGGTTTAGTTCTCACTACTTTCACAGATATGAAGAGTAGCCTAAGCTTTCTATATCTAGCTATACCTAACATCTCAAAGTTCTGACTGTCTGATCTTTAAATATTTTCACTCAAATATTTTCTTTCACAAATAAAACTTTGTCGAGAAAAACCTTATAGGCGCTATCATGTAATGAGAGTCATGCTTAATATTACGCCACCACTGGATTGTTCACTCGAATACAGGCCTATTGCTGCAGGTATGACAGATTTAATCAAATGGACTTTTATCTGAACTTCATGGAACATGCTGTTGCTGTCGAAAAGAAACTGGACTAATGTAGCTAGCCCTGGTTATGTGACCATCTCTTTAGACTGAGAACAGAGACGGCCGATAAATGGTTGAAACTGTTTAGATGGAATGTCAATGTTGCAAAGTTGTCCAACGTTGAAAGGAGATAATTAAGTTAAAAGTAAAGAGGAATTATTTTTTATCTCTCTTCAATCCAAAAAAAAAGCTCTCTCCAATCTGTTCTAAAAGAATATTACGTTTCTACTGGTGACATCACTTCTTTTACAAGAGATTAAAAAAGAAAAAGACAAAAGATAGTGTCATTACAGATGTTGAAATGGCTGTAACGAGGCCATATTAAACGATTTATTAATTTAAAAAAATAAATAATAACCGTCTATCAGGACACATAATGCTCACTTTATTTGTAGTATTATGAAATATAATCGATACCGCTAAAACCGGGATGCCCGGATTCCCCAAAGTCTCCCGGTAGGGGTGTGACGCACCATGTCACTACTGAAGCTTTCGTGCTTATTGGCTCGTGCTGTGGCGGCTGCATGTGAAACGTGTGTACGTAGAGGAGGCTGACTGAGCAATGGGCCTGTTTGAGCCAAAGGACGGGAAGTTATGCTAAATTTCCTTCAAAACCAAGATTGTCCGAATGGGTAGTAGGTAGTAAACCTTCTCAAACATATAAAAAACTTTCAGCGATGGCTTTGTCCGAGATCTTTACGTTAGTGTTGTTCTCCGGGCTGCTCGTTATTCAGCCTTTGCCAATATTAGCATGGGACGCAGACTTGGAGCTTTTCGACCTAGTGGAGGAAATCCCCCAAACCTTCTATGAGTTCCTGTCGGTTAATCAGGTAAAACCAATTTGAAGTAATTCTTAAATTTGTCTCGCGTGCCTTTAACTCGGCCATTCAAATGGTGTCGGTAAATGTGATATGTACTTAACTTTAACATATAGCAGCGCGCCGACGTAGATTTATCACAGGGTCGCCTCCAGTACGTTTACAGAGATTGCATTTTTATCGAAGCAACTCGAGCCGTTAGCTGAATAGCTTTCTTCAGCCCCACTATTATGTCTCCCGACTCAGGGTAGCGGTAAACGGACTCTGCCTCCTACGGAACCTGGACGGCGGTGGCCTTTGACAAAGAAACCTCCCGGCTGTGGGCCTGCACAACACAACATGACGTGTCATTACTCCGCTCACAAATGGATGATTTATAGTTCTGCTTTAATTTCGCTGTTCGGTTTCTAAGTCATGTTTGATGCGTCGAAGAGCCCGTGCTTTTAAAATCATAACAGCTATTCGTAAAGACTGGCATTTGGTTTCACATTTCTTCCTACAGCGTCAACCGTGAGTTATTAGGCATATAGCTTGCAGAAATTTGCTGTCAATGCATTTCAAAAGAAATACTAAATCCGTGCTAAAAAGGTTGTAGCTCTGTTTTGGAACATGCTAGCTAGTATCCAGCTGGTCTTAAGATGGTTGTCATCTAGTTTAGAGTTGTAAACCAGCTACTGTGTTCCAGAAACCAGCTTAACCACACTGGTATGATCAGCTGGTATCTGGTTTAATGCTAAATGGTTTACCAGTTACCTCTGCCAGTTGCATATTACAGCTGGCAACATTGACAGTATGTTTATTGTAAGAAACTATAAAGGTGACAAGATATTCTGCAGCTTTTATTGATAGCTGTTATTTCATTTGGCCAGAAACGCCAAACACACAGCCTGTGACTGTTTTTATTTTTAAACAAACACTTACTGCAGTGAAGTCTCAGAATATATCCGTTCCTGACTTTCTGTCAGTATTGGCAATTAAGTTTATGATGTTTACGTTCTTGATTCTGTTTCTAACAGGATGCGTCTTCATCTGAGATCAGGAAGGCATACAGAAAGCTCTCTCTTACATTACACCCCGATAAAAACAAAGATGAAAATGCAGAAAACCAGTTTCGACAGGTAGGTGTTTTGTTAAGCTTGAATGAAAGTTCTCTTTGGCTTAATGTAGATCATGTTAATTGTTTCTCCTATACCTTACCTTTTGGAATTCAGTGTATTACAATTGAAATATCTTCTCTGTCATCTCTTACTAGTTAGTTGCCATCTACGAAGTCCTCAAGGATGAGGAAAGAAGACAAAGGTGAGGTGTTATCATGATTTGCTTGTTTACTTTTAAAAAAAAATATATATATATTAATCCTAGGCCAGCTGTTCTCACGTTGCTGAGGACTCCTGGTTAAGCACCACTATCCTAGTATTGCAATGAAAAGTGTTTCTTGCATAGTTGCTAGAGGTTCTTAAATAGTGATGAAATATGAGCTTTAATAATTTATTGACATTATGCCCTTGAGTAAGATCCCTAATCACTGTTTGTACCAGTGTGACTATGACTGGGGTCTTCGAACTGAATATTACAATTGCTTTTAATGATAGTTTCTTGCTGTATTCACAGATATGATGACATCCTGGTTAATGGGCTGCCAGACTGGAGGCAGCCTGTCTTCTACTATCGACGTGTTAGGAAGATGAGTAATGGAGAGTTGGGCTTCCTCCTCTTCCTCATTCTGACAGTGGGTCACTATGCAGTTATATGGTCCATCTACCTTGAGAAGCAGTTGGTAAGTGCTTAATTGTTGTATAGCACAGTTGTTGTCTTGTAATGCTAGCTTCTGTATAGTCTCGCCTAGCCAGACTTTCAGACTGACAGCAGAAGGTCTGGACCCATAGAAGCCTTCACTGACCAACATGTAGAGCAACCAGTTACAGTTTGTTTTATTCTGCGTCATGTTTAGCGGCATGAAAATGTAAAGTCGATGTTGCTACGATAACAGACTGGCGTGCAATTCTTTCAAGAACTTAATGCAAGTTTACTGCAACAATGGTGCTGTGAACTTCACATACTTTTTAAAATCCAGCATTTAGTTAATCCTGATAAGCGTTTTTTTTTTTACGGTTGTAACCACAACAGCTTTCTTTTTCCATAAGGAGGTTTGGAGTCACAACAACTTTGTTTCCAACCAGACTGTTAAAGAACACGACACACGCGTCTCCTGGAAATCCTGTGGAATTCATCTAATTAGATGACGACTTTGAAAATCCCAAATTGTTTCCCATTTTCTGTGCAATGTGCATTAGATCTTCTGCCAACAGTCTTTGGGGGTTTTGTCTGAGGCTGAGACTAGCTTTTGTAATATGAAATGTACTTTAGCATTCCCAGTGATAGCTGCTATGTCTTAATACTTCTCAGGATGAACTTCTGAGTAGGAAGAAGAGAGAGAAGAAAAAGAAGCAAAGCAGTAAGATAACAGATGAGATTAAGTCCTTGGCACAGGACAAAAATGAGAGGTAACCTAATAACCAGGGTTTTTGTGTGTCTTAAAGTCTAAATTCACCCTTTTATAAATTAAGGCCCTAAAGAGGAGAAAGATACTCATTTTTTTTTTGCATGCACTGCAAAAAATTTATATATTTCTTTTTTTTTTTTTTTTTTTTACATATCCTTAAGTCAATGTGTGCTTACTTGAGATGCAAAATAAAGATATACATTTTTTTTTTTTTTTTTTTTTTTAAAGAGAAAACAAGTTAAGTTGATTTTAAGTTTCTCAGAAAAAACAACTTCTTATCTTATGACATTTTACTTGTCAAGTAAGTGTCTCTCCCTTTAAGAATCTGGAAAAAACAGACAAAAATATTGAGAAATAACTTTTGCAGGTACAGTAAAGTTATGGTTGTTTCATTAGTGTAATGTTTGGGAACAAGTTATGTATTAATTTTTTTTTTTTTTTTTTTTGGAATGAAAAAGTAATGTAGGTCTGTTGGAAGTTGTATTTTTAAACGTTCAAGTGTTATTAATACAACTCGTGTTCTCCCTAGACATTTACATTCTGAGAACGTATTAACATACTGTTGCCTTCAATTTATTCCTTACATTGTCTTGACATGGTCTTTAAAAATTTTCTGCAGAAACCTTGAATAACACTAGATGTTTTTTTTTTTGTAAAAAAAGAAATGTTGACACTGGTACTCAGACTTATACATCTTTGCTTTCTTGCTTGTAGATCTGACAGGCCACACTGGCATGACATTTTGCCTCTCAAATTAAGCATCTGGTTGTACTATTCAGTGAAGTCTCTCCCTCATATCATACAGGTACTGTTCCTCCAGATTTAGTTTTTCAGATTTGTTTTCGAAATAGACACTCCAAGGCTAAAGATGTAGCTATGACCATATGTTGTGTTTTTAGGATGTGAAGCAGTATTATAAAGATTATAAGGAAATGAAAGTAAAAGAGAAGGAGGAGGCAGAGGCTCTGGCAGAACAGGAAATGCAGCAGAGTAAGATCATGATCGCACACAGTTATATGTTACACTCTGACCTCTGCACATATAGTTTTACACATTATTGTAATTGAGTTGTGACTATGTGACCCTTAATAATACATGCTGCTGACTGATTTTGCTCTGCAGAAGAAAAACGGCCCAAGGTGAAGAAACCTAAGGTGGAGTTTCCAGTCTATGAACCCAATACAAATGCTGCTTTTGTGCCAATTTATGATCAGGGAACATGTATTGAAGATATTGAGGATCAAATGGATGACTGGTTAGAAGATAAAAAACAGCAGAAGAAGAAAGTAAGTGTTTGTCTCTGTTGAAAGGACATTGATTTAAATTGGAAGTATTGAATTTACCAATAGCTGGTGATGATTATAGACTCAAGAGTGGACGGAGGAGGATCTCAGCCAGCTCTCTCGCTGCATGGCCAAGTTTCCTGGTGGAACGCCAGGCCGGTGGGAGAAGATTGCTCATGAGTTAGGCAGATCAGTGAATGAGGTAAATCTGTTATTAGTACAGTTATGACTAGTAATTGACCCACAGCAGCTATAATGCTGATATATTTTAGACAGATATTTGAACTGAATTGTATCAATGGCGAACTGATTTCAACTGAATAATGACTGTGTATTGTTTTTTTTAGAGCTGCTTTACAGTAGAATTGAATTCTGAAAAGAACTGAATCACTGTAAAGCTGCTTTTAAACAATCTGTTTTGTGCAGTGCTATATAAATAAAGATGACTGGGAATTTGTAATAATGATCTTATATAATAACAGAAATTTAAACATTTAAGATGGATAAATTTAAGAGAGAGTTTTATTTAACATTTAATCAGTGTTACACACATAATTAACAATAACAAACATAACTAAATCTTTAAGAAATATACATTAACATTTTTGTGCATTTTAGCATGTGGATAGCCGCATTTCCTGACTCTTTAGTTTTGTTCACACAAGAACAAATACCATTTGTTTGGGTTCAAAAATAATTTTAATAAGCGAGAACGGCTTAAATTGATCAAAAGTGATGGTAAAGGTTTCTATAATTTTACAAAGGTTTCTATTTCAAATATATGCTGTTCTTTTTAATTTTCTATTCATCAAAGTATCCTGAAAAAATGGATCATGGTTTCCACAAAAATATTAAGCAGCATAATTGTTAATATTTTCAACATTGATGATAAGAAATGTTTCTTGAGTAACAAATCAGCATATTAGAATGATTTCTGAAGGATCATGTGACACTGAGAATTGGAGTAATGGCTGCTGAAAATTCAGCTTTGCCATCACAGAAATAAATTACTCTGTTTTATATTTTAATATATTTTACAGTTATTTTAAATAGCAATATTTCACAATTTTACTGTTTTTACTGTGTTTTTTTTTTTTTTTTTTTTTTAAATCAAATTTTAAAAACCTGGTACGTAGATGTGTGTGTGAAGAACCACTATAACCAAAAAAATGGTTTTGGTATGCCTTTACAGGTGACAGCAAAGGTGAAGCAAGTCAAAGACTGTGTCACCAATACATCAGGTGAGCTATTTGATTCATTCAGATATTTTGAATAAAATATCTTTCAGAACACTCATGTCTCTCTTTCTCTTTCCAGGGTTGGTGAAGCTTTCGGAGCTGAAGGGTGGTGCAGTGATAGGAAAGAGTTCCAGAGCCATCACAGTGCCAGACAGTCTGATGACCCAGCGAGAGGAGCCCTTAGAGCAGCAGCTGGAGGATTCAGCAGAACCTGCTGGAGCAGAGGATTCTGAGAGCAAAGCACTCAGAAGACGGACGAAAAAGTCTGCAGCCGGGAGCGCTGGAACCGGATCAGCGGAGGAGAGGGTGAAAGGACGTAGACAAAGAGACTTCGACCCCACAGCTGTAGATGACAACAGTGAAGATGAGAAGAAACCATCAGCCTCCAAAGAAAAACCCAGTGCTGCTGAAGATGTCTGGACACAGAACCAGCAGAAGCTCTTGGAGCTGGCCCTACAGCAATACCCACGGGGCACCACTGAACGCTGGGACAAGATTGCTAAGGTGGTGCCTGGGAAAACCAAGGTAAGCTTCAACGTTCTCACTCGGAGTCATTGAAAAATGAACTTGAACTGATATTTAACTAACTGTATAGAAAAGCTGGATTTTCATATTAGTTAATGAGTCCATTCTCTTTAACCTATTTAGGAGGAGTGCATGTCCCGTTATAAACTGCTGGCGGAACTGATTCAGAAACGGAAGCAGGCCAAGAGCTGACTCCTGGTCTTCAGTATTTCACTGTACCTCTCACCTGCTTGTTATGTGCCTTAATGCAACCCTATGTCCTGTTGTCAGACTATGTGCCATGTTCACTCTGAATCAACAGCATAAATCATTGGAGAGTTCCAAACTGCACATTTAAAGGTTTTATTTATTTTAAAATCTGTTTCAGATTGTAGATTTATTTTTCATTTCTCTATGCAACCAGACAGTTTGAGGAGCAGAAGAGACACATTTTAATTTCCCTCCAGTTTTGAAACATTGTTTTTCAGAAGCACAATGTGTTGTGCTTTAATCTGTTTTGGTCATATGTTACAACAAAGTATTTGCATAGAATATGCAATGAGTCCTAGTCTCTCTTGTGGTCATTACTGTGCTTCAGCACATGTTGACTGATACATTTTAAAGAGCATGACACTGTTATCCTCGTATGTTGCCATTTTGTAGATTTAGATTAAACCAAGTGGTTTTTCAGTCAAATATGTTTACACAATGTTGTGCTTCCTGTATGCAGTAAACACATTGATATGCATTTTATTTAGTTCTTGGTATAGATGCAAGTCGTAAGATTTTCTTTTAAAAGTATTACCCTTATTATCAACGTAAGCCAAATGACATTTGATAGTTTTGAATTGGACTTTCTCAAACAACTACAGATAGGTAGAATTACTTTGTTTATAATGTAAACTGATAAAAGCATTAAAATTTCACCAAATTTCAAGTTCATTTTATTTGCAGCAGCATTCTAAATATACCTACAGATTGCCATTTCTAAGGGCGATTTCCATAATGCTTTAGTTCAGAATCTAAGGTCATAAAGTGGAGTAGGAAGATGAGGAGGCCACAGAATGAAAGAATAAATTAACCCCATTATGAAAAGGAAAGAGATTTTTGTTTTAATTGTTCTATTAGTTATTTTCAGATGTTTTTAAATCAACCGTAAAATATTGCAATTGAAAATGCAATTTTCTATAGTTGCATGTTCATGTTATTTCCTGTGTCAGTGATAATGTAGTTTTTTGTTTAAATAAACACATCTAGGCCTGGTTTCACAGACAGGGCTTAGACTAAGCCAAGATTAGGCCATAGTTAAATTAGGACATTTAAGTAATTTTTATAAACATGCCTTAGAAAAAAAACATTACTGATGTGCATCTTGAGACAAAACAAAGGCACCGATATATTTTAAGATCAGTCAGTGCAAGCTTCTTTCAGTTGAAACAACTCAGACTTACATTTTAGTCTAGGACTAGGCTCAAGCCTTGTCTGTGAAACCGGGGGCTAATGTAGGAACAGGAACACCTTACAACATGATTTTTTTTTTATTTATAATCAGCACACATATGAAAAGAAGTTTGCCGCCCTCATGTGGCTAAGAGAGGAAATCCAGCTACTATTTTACCAACCTGACAGGACAGATTTTTAACTGTTCAAACCTCTTTATTTCACAAACATATAGCTTCCAATCACAAAGCTATATATGGCATTGGTCTACAACTGATTTAAGATCTGATTATCAATGGAAGGTTCATATTATGTATAAACAAATGCTTACTTTTAATGTGGTGATAATCTACAGGGAAATACATCAAACAAATGAAGTAAACAGGAGAAAGAGGGGGATGTAAAGCAATAAAACATGGTGCTATTCATAATTTTTAATCTACTTAATATTTATTTCAGATGTTACAGTGTGATGTTCACCTTGAAATGATGGTCCAGAGCCTATAGGAAAGTATTGTCAATATCTTTAACAAAGCCTGACTGAGTGAGTAAAAAGCATTTTAGCTACTATAATTCTAAAAACACCCCCTTCAGTTCGTAGCACATAACAATATTGCTAGTTATAATAAAGATGCAGTTTTTGTCAGATATCAGAATTTCATTGTACTTTTGGACAACCGCACCAAACTGCATATTTCTCTGAGTTTGGGCCTCTGAATGAAATGTAAACGTGTCACCCCACCCCACCTTGAGCTATATGAGCCTAAACGCCTGATGTATCAAATATGATACATAATCTAAAATGTGATCCATAATCTTAACAGGGTTAAAAAGATGAATGTTTATCCTGTTAGACATCCATAAAGCAAGGCTTAGATCAGATCCTTTTTTTCATAAAGAACAATACTTAGAATTGGAATAAACACATTTACCTGCCCAGATTTTTTGGTGGTAAATTTGTTCAAAATTTACCTGCCAAGCTTTTTTGTTGGTGAATTTGTTCATGTGATATTAGTAAAATTCATTTTAGTCGAGACAAAGGCTGGTGGTGTTGTTGTCCAGCAGATGGCTCTCTTACACTCTCTTACTCTTTACACAACAGAGCATTTTTTGTTACGTGAACAAGTTAGAAAATCCCACCTCTCTATGGTGGCAGAAAAATATAAAGTTATTAAAAAGTCGGAATTATTCAGACGAAAGGAAGGGCGATATTACTAACTACGCAGAACTATTATGTTTTAAATGAGTTTCTATTAACGTTAGCCCATATTGAAACAGCGAGTCTTACTTAGCTAACTTCACACCGTGGCAAGCGCAATATCAACGATATCATATTTTTTTTTTAGCTTACGAAAACGACATAACATAATAGTTTGACTTATTAGATTAAAAAAATGTCTCTTTTGAGAGATCACAAGACTGCGTATTTTGCTCATTGTTCTTTCTCAATTTGCTTTCATTGCTGCTTTGATAATCAACGCGCTCGCGGGACCCGGAAAAGGAACGTACCACGTTAATTTATGTACAGATGTATAATTAGTCATACATACAACTAATTTCACGTTGGCTTTTAAGGTCTATTTCAGCGCAGCACTGGAAATATATCAGACAGATATCAGACAGAGATCACTCCTATTCCTGGCTCTTCCTGATGAACGCATATATCCTGACCTGGCTCTGTAGAGGGTACTTCAAACCACATACACATTTACATTTATGCATTTTATCCAAAGCGACTTACATTGAATTCAAGTTACAGTTTTACATTTTTTATCAGCTCTTGCTTTCCCTGGGAATACACTCCACTCATATCAACACTTTGCTTATTCACACTATTTGAAAGCCATTCATTATAGTTTGACAGTCTTCGCCTGAATTATTGGCTGTCAGGTTGTACTCAAGTCCAGCAGTCCTGCCCTCTGAATTCTTTCTCTCATGGATCATCAACATGATTCTGAATGGTACCTGGCTGGTCTTGTGGGATAGAGAGTAAGCTGTAGGCAGCCAACATATTTTGTGGCATAATCATAGTTTTGCATTGTGCTTGTTTTTCGTGTAGTGTCTCAGAAGGTCACGTGTTTGTCTTTTATTGACTCAGATTGATGATTCCTGCACTGATTGTTCTTGCCCTGATTGCTTTCACCAGCTACCTGATGATCTTCTTCTCTTGTCTTGGTCTACAAGCTCATGGTTCTTGGCATGTCATATGTGTACCTCAGGTTCAAAATGGGATTGCCACCTATGCAACATGGACAACCATTGCCACACTGCTCAACTTCACTATTGTGTTGGATCTGGCATCAGTTTCTCCAACAAATGCTGCTACATCTGCTTTATGCATACTTCTGTTGGAAGTAATTATATGGTATTCACAATCATTTATTCTCTGCTATAATCATGTGATATGGCTCAATGA
The DNA here is from genome assembly GCA_021397915.2 of Tor tambroides. NCBI lineage: Eukaryota > Metazoa > Chordata > Actinopteri > Cypriniformes > Cyprinidae > Tor > Tor tambroides. The sequence continues at coordinate 14,513 of JAFVLL020031954.1, forward strand.
AATTTTTCGTTTAGATCTGTTTGCTTATCCAAAAATACAGTTTATACATAAATTGATATACATTTTTTTTTTTTTTTTTAATATTGAAAAGATTTTTGGGGGGAGCATAAAGTCAAAAATGTCAGGTGGTACAACTGATAGAATAATGAAGACTAGAATAATGAAGATTAAACTGAAATTCTTGACAAGAAACCATATTAGGAGTTTGGCATTCAAGAAAACAAAACATGTAAAGAAAATGCAGTTAAAACAGAAAATGATGTCATGGACATGTATCAAGGTTACAGAAAATGTGAACATTTTATGACAAGGCAAGGTTAGTTGTCATGTGGTGTGACTCTCCAGAAACTTGATGATATTTATGAATGAATAATACATGAAATTCGTAAAAACGCTTAAATTTTTTTTTTTTTAATTCTTTTAAAAATAATGATTAAGATGTGTATACAAATGTATGGTTACGTTAAGAATAATATATTGTTACTTTTTACTTGTTGGTTACCCCACATGACATTTTTAGAGAAACCTTTCTTGAAAATGGTATAAAACGAAATCATTTTAAATTTTCTTTAACTTATTACGTGTTCATCTACAGGTTTACAGTTGAAAACGTTCTAATAGAGAAGCATGTCCGTTACATCCTCACCGTTTACCCTGTGATTATCTGTGCTCTAATTGGAAGCCTAAGCAAGCATTACATTGCAGCAGGACCTGGCCGGAATGCCATCTTTTCAGGTTAGTCAATGATAAACACAGCCATGTCTTTTTGGTTAACCATAAATATAGCATTGTTAAATGACAAACTCATAAAGATGTTACATATTAAGGCTGCATTGTGCTCACAGCGCTTACAGTGTCATGCTTTTATTTTCCATAGTGGTGCTTCTCGTGTTGGCCTGCATTTTGTTAGCGGTGCGTGTGGGGCTTGTGGTTTGGAGACACAGGACTCGGCCTCTCTTTCGTGAAGTAAGTCCTGAGGTCCTGATGTCACCGGCACAGATAAATAACGATACATCATAAACACTCAACACTCATAAAAACTTCAAAGATGACGTGCCGTTGAACGGTAACCCTTCCAGGTTTGCAGTACCTGTATGAATGTATTTCAGCTGGAACAGATGTCTTTTTCAAAGTTTTATAGAAAATATGCATGAAACAGCATACGGTAGCATTATTATATCTATTCTGAGCTTGAGCCAGGCCATGTCTTTGATATTAATTGTGCCTTTTTTGTTCTATATTACACTACCATTCTAAAAGTCTGCATGTATTTGATCAAAAATACAATAAAAACAGTAACATTATGAAACACTATTACACCATTATGCACAACAGCTATTTATTTTATTTTATTAGATTTTATAATGTAATTGTGTGTATATGCATATGTTTACAGTAACTTGTGACCGAAAATATCAGTATTATACCTGACAGTATTTTTATTTGCTTTTTACCTTTTTACATGTGTGTATGTGTTAACATTAACATTTAATATTTTAGCAGATGCTGTAATCCAAAGCAAAATACAAATAAGAAAGCAATTTATTACAGTATCACAAGCAGCATATCATACAAGAGTCAACAATACTCACAATACCATGTTTCAAGAGTAAGTAAATACAAAAAGAAGAAATAAAAAGTTGGGATTTTTGTAAACATTTCTTTAAGTTTTGTTTTAAGTGTTTTTAAAGATGTAACATTTATAAAAAGCTCATTTATGAATGTTTAATAAAATACCTGAAATGCATCAATTATCATTGTTAATGATCACTAAAAATGTAACACAGATGTTGCATGTTTCTCACGCTGTGTGAGAAACAGCTCTTATGTATGTTTAGTGCAAGTGCTCTGGAAACCACCTTGGCGCTGATTGCAAGCCTCTGAAGCCATTGGTCTTTCAACAGTGATTACAGAGACATTCAGAGTTGCCACACAACATTTGTGTCTGGTGAATATACACGCTTTGATCATGGCTCTTCTTGTACATTTACTTTGGTGTGGATGTGAACTGAAGCATCTTGTCATGCATGTTGTTGCCCTTTGGAATGTGTGCGTCTCCTGGCAGCAGCTGCAGCAGGCTTGACCCTGTGTACTTTGGCTTGTTCACTACAGGATGAATTACTTATGAGAAACTAAAAGACAAATTAAGGACATTTTTTCCTCCCAGGAGATTAACATCCCCTCCATTTCAGACTCACTTACCCTGTGCTAGTATTAAAGTAGTATGTTAAGAATCTTTTCTTTGTCATTTTTAAGGGATTATTTTATATTTTAGACTAATGAAAGAATGTTGCATTAAATATTGAATTTAAAGACAAAAGTATGCATTATATCTAGTCTCTTTTGAACACTATCACTTGGGACTATGATCTCTAGCGTTCCACTATACCTGCTGCGCAGCAGTAACCAGACAGACTCTAGACAGTGCCTTGAATATGCCTTAATCACAGCCGGGAGAAACACACATCAATCACAGAAAATCTCCACTACAAAAAGTATCCAACAGTTTATATAGCAGAGGTGCATGGCAAAGATGATATGATTAATTACATCATTTTTCTCTAAAACCCCTCTGTTACTGGCAAAGCAAACTTGGTTTTTGATTACTTCAGCTTGTTACTCAAGTCGTGGGTTGTTGTGGTTATTATATTCAGACTGATGTCTAGCCGCCTTGTCCATATGCTTCCGTTATTGCAACTAACTAATTTTGGCTCAAGTGTTGGAGACATTTACTACTCAAAAGCATACAAATGTAAAGACTGCAAGGAAAAGAAATGCTATGATTAATTAAAACATATTTTCTTCACATGTGTCAACACAAGTTGAGAATTTAACAATTTTACACAAAAATATAGCATATTGAGTTTTCTCTCATATTGAGTGAACGGTTCCTTTAAGGGGTTACTTAGGGGTGATATCCTGACCCACCTGAAACTCCTTATCAGATATGTTTGTGACAGGTAAAAAAAAATTACATAAGATCTTTGTATTTAGATATTATACAAGAATATTATCTTTTCAGTATAACTTTAAAACAAAGCATTATTTTAGATTTATTTTAGAATTTACTGCATATTGCCACACAAAATATACATCTGAATGATTGATTAATGAAATAGGTCAATTTTGAGACACTCCATTACAACGCATCAGTTCTTTCTTTGAACTATCATTTTTGTCTGAGAGTAATTTTACATTAATTCTTCAATTACTGCTTCTGGCTTGCTCGCATGTAAAGCTGCTTGCTCCGTGGTTGACATAGTCCTCTTCTTGACATCTGTCCATTTGGAAATTTTCAACTTTTTGTTTCAAACATGTTTCTAAGTGATAAACCAAAAATATCAGGGCGATGTCGATGACCCAGACACAGAGCAAGAAGTAGCGATACCATTCGCCAAAAGTGTCCTGAAAATCAAGGATGAAAATATGTCAAGTATTGACTGATGTTGAAATAATTTGAACATGACATTAGATAACAAGATACCAAGGTGCAAAAAGCAGTGAAAATAAATGCACTTCTTACCATATGTCTCTTTTGCTGTCATATCTTCTCAAAATAAAACTGAAATATTAAAATAAATGTATATATAAAATTACACATACTTGCAAAATCACTTAAATGTGTTAAATTAAAAAAATACAAATTTTACCTTAGCCTAAGTAGACCCGGTAATACTAACCAGCATCGTTCAGCAGCAACAATGAAGTCTTGTTTCATGATCATCTAAAAATGGTGTTAAAAGACACTTCCTCTATGGTCTAGCTGAAATGATGAGTCCTAAATTTAATTTAGGAAGTGAAACTAAGATGTATTGCTGTATTGCCTCTGAAGATCCTCGGTTGTCATTGGAATGTGTAGAATTATTGTCCGCTGGATGCGTTGCACTATTACTCATGGTTTACAAATTTACAATAATAAATACAAAAAAATTAATGTACAGAATTTTACAGTAAATCTGTTTGTTTCTGAGAAAGAAAAAAAAAAGTCTCGCCCTGTAAAAAATTAGCATATGGGGTGTTGCATCTTCAACGCCAGCTCTCATTTTCCTGCAGAAAGCAGTCAACGAGTTGGTGCAATAGAGAAACACATTGAGCTGACAAAAATACCACTACTGGAAAGTAACAACATGTAGGAGCTTGTAACTTGTGAAGGAGACTTCAGTACTTCAGTATAGTGCAGAAGTAAAAATGTGTAAATAGAAAACAAGAAGAGGTTTTTGTTTCTCCCTTATTGTGTTTGTGTCCAACTATCTCATTATCATAGTATTTCAAACCTAATGGAATTTCATTTATTACATCAATGTCACAACTGTAAGTAACACACATTTGAATAATCATGGGCAAGATGATTGTCAGTCATTAAGCCTTAGATTATATTCCACAAAGAGATCACATTGGTCTCGGCCTGGAAGCAAATCATTGACATTTGCCGCTTACATAACTTACTACTGCTCAGTCATGACTGAATATGACACCACCAGCAGATATGAGAATCTAAAATAAGAGAGTATTTCAGTTTGATCATGTACCTGGTCTTTTTTGATCATTCAAATAATGGAGGAAATCTATTAAAAGGGCTCTATTGGACCAGGTGACAGGGCATCACGTCCAAACATATAATCTATTCGGTGAAAGTACTTCAAGACAATCCATACTAACAAATGATCTGTTTTCATGTTCACCACATTGCGTCATTGTATTTCCCATTAATGTAAAAGCCTCCACATGCATAGTATCACGGATGATTCCCGTTTCAAACAATATAATCAATTTGAATCAGAATCAGAATGAGCTTTATTGGCCAAGTATGTTTACACATACGAGGAATTTGTTGTAGTGACAGAAGCTCCACAGTGCAACAGAAAGACAGCAACAGGACAGGACACAGATAATAAAAGAATAATATCCAAATATCCAAATAGGCAATGTACAAAACAGTGAAAACACAATATATAATATAGACAATTATGTGTGTACAGGTCTGATATGTGCAAATTTAAAATGAAAAAAATAGATAAATAAAAAAGTAAGTAATTGTGGTGAATAAATAATAGAGTTGTGTGTTCCGCGTTTTATTGTCAAGTGTTCATGAGATGGATTGCCTGGGGGAAGAAACTGTTCCTGTGTCTGGTCGTTCTGGTGCTCAGAGCTCTGTAGCATCGACCAAACGGTAACAGTTCAAAGAGGGAGTGTGCTGGATGTAAGGGGTCCAGAGTGATTTTGCCAGCCCTTTTGCTCACTCTGGATGAATACAGTTCTTGGAGACTGGGGAGGATTGTACCAATGATTCGCTCAGCAGTCCGGACTACCCTCCATAGTCTTTTGAGGTCAGATTTAGTAGCTGAGCTGAACCAGACAGTTATTGAAGTGCAGAGGATGGATTCAATGATGCGGAGTAGAACTGTTTCAGCAGCTCCTGTTGCAGATTGAACTTCCTCAGCTTGCGAAGGAAGTACAACCTCTGCTGGGCCTTTTTGACAATGGAGTCTATGTGAATGTCCCACTTCAGATCCTGGGAGATGGTGGTGCCCAGGAATCTGAATGGCTCCACTGCAGTCACAGTGCTGTTCCGGATGGTGAGTGGGGGGAGAATAGGGGGGTTTCTCCTGAAGTCCATGATCATCTCCACAGTTTTGAGTGTGTTGAGCTCCAGGTTATTTAGACTGCACCAGACAGCCAGCTCCTTAACCTCCTGTCTGTAAGCAGACTCATCACCGTCCTGGATGAGGCAGATCAGTGTGGTGTCGTCTGCAAACTTCAGGAGCTTGACAGAGGGGTCTTTAGATGTGCAGTCATTCGTGTAGAGGGAGAAGAGCAGTGGGGAGAGAACGCAGCCCTGAGGAGCTCCAGTGCTGACGGTGCGGGTGCTGGATGTGTATTTACCAAGCTTTACTGACTGCTGCCTGTCTGTCAGGAAGCTGTTGATCCACTGACAGACAGAGGTGGGGACGGAGAGCTGAGTTTGTTAGTTTGTTCAAGGTATTTAACATTCAGGTCCTAATACACTTAAATAAGGAACAGCTGGAGATAGTATTATGAAGAGTCTGGCTCACCGCAGTGAAAATACCAGTCTTTTTTCTGGTGAATAGTTAAATCACTTTAATCAGTTGGATGTGCAAAAGTTGGATGTGGTCTCTTTTTTTGAGACAGGTTGTGAATTTTCCCAAAATACACTGGCACACGTTTTCTTATGCAGGCCACAACTTGCGCAGAGTCTTTGGTATTCAAACAGCAGGTTTAACGCTTGGTATTTGTTTGTCTAATCAGCTCTCAGCCAAACACAAATCTCTGCATTACAATAAAAATGTTCAATATGTAATCCACTCTTCACACTCTGTTGTTTATGTGCAAAAACAGAAGCAAACATATAGACTATTAAGAATTACCTGTATAGCTAATAAGACTTCAGCAGAAGTGCTAGTGCTGCACAGTTTGCTCCCTCTCAAGGACAAAAAAGCCATAGACTATTACCATCATCCACCATTGCTTCTGGTTCCTTCCAGGTAAGGGGGTTTAATGTGCAAACTGATCTCTAACCAGATTTCATGCTGACTTGCTAGAGGCTAAATTGAGTCAACAGGTCCACCTTTGTGTCTGTCTGTGACCCTATTACATTTGGAGAATTGATTTGACCAAACACTTATGAATCACCGCCCCATTTCTGCCCAGAGCATCAACCCTCTATGATGTAATTAGCTTTTACTTCTGCACCTCTGTGATTTAACCTTGCCTAGTGGGTATTTTTATTGGAGGCACAGCTTTAAGATGAATAAAGTATATGCCATAAACTCTAAAACTATGAGGGTGCTGGGTTGGCCTGAGTGAGGAAAAGGAGATAATAAACATTTTTGGTGACTGATTATCCTTTAAAAAATATTATAGACTTACTTTTTTATGGCATTATAATATTCAGTGCATTTCATCTTCTTGTCAGCTTTAAATAGCTTACTATGCTAATTTTGAATGAGATGCGTCTTGGACAATATAGTCCAATACTGTAGCCTACCTATAGTCCTGTTGTCTCAGGCTAATGAAGCAGAGATTAGCTTTCTTTAGAGTTTTGCACATACCTTGATATTGATAGCTGTAACCAAAAGACTCAGCTAATAACCCACTTAACCCTAAAACAGGCAACGTGCACCACGAGATACTCATACTCTTTAGTCTCTTGTAGGAGGCACGAGGAAGAATTTTTCATCCAATACTGTTATCATTATCATAGTTGAGGTTGTTTGGACTATGGGGGTCACATCACTTGGTTCAAATTTTCTGTGCTCGTTTTGTCAGTTTGACCTAAAGCCAACACGTCCGCCCATGGGGCTGGACATTCAGAAAATGTAGAAAGTATAGGCATATATTAATCTGACTTTTTTTCAGAAAAAAATGCAATACAACTATTAGTATTAATTGTGAACATTGTCTTGAAATGTTGAAAAAGAAAATTAAGTCATATGTACATATGTTGTTCGTGTTGTTTTTTATCGCATTTTGAAATATGCGTATCTCCTGAGACACGTTGCCTGCTTTGGGTATAAAAAAAGGATTATGCTCAGTATTGACAATGAATGGTGTCACAAGGTAAATTGTGCCCCCAGTTCTCGTTCTTTCATTTTTGTGAATTCTGGGGTGGGGTGGGGTGTTTGGGCAGGGGTTTGGTGTTCCCCATTGGTGGTTATGGGGGGTGGGAGGGGTGTAGAAAATACACAGAAAATACACAGAAGTCACAGAAATCACATAAAATACAAGGGGGAGCCCCTTGATAAAAAAAATATCTCAGAGAAGTGGGGTGGATGGGGGATATAAATCGCATCAAGGAGAGCAGATCCCCTTCAGTAGAAATCACATTCCAGGGCCAGGGGCCCTTAGGGAAGAGCCTTATAGGCCTGGCTAAAAGAATTTAAAATACCATTTTCATGGTAACACAAGGTCCGATTTAAAAATTTCACAGGCTGAATCTTGAGTTCGTAAGTTTCGAATGATATGTAGTTTGTCAGCATTAGATCAGGTTAAGTATAGAATATAATTGTTTTAAACATGCAGTGGCAAGTACAGGTTTATGACTTGGTCCTTTTTTTATACCTAAAGAAGGCAACGTGCACTGGGAGATACAACTCATAAAATCCAAAATATATAAGATATTTCAAAAATTCTTTTGGATATGTTTTACTGAAGTCCAGAAGATATAAAAAATGACATGAAATGAGTTTTTGCTTATCATTTTCCACTCTTGCCTATTTAAGGGTTAAGTAAGAAAAACCTAGTCATTGTTCCCATGTTTATTTTTGGGTGTGACTGAAAATACAAAAAGTTATTTCCGTTTCAACTGATGACAATGACGACATAATGTAACCAGGAGTTACTGAATGAAAGAATGTTTATTGCTCCACACTTTATGAATGAAGTGTGAAGCGATAATCATAAAACTTTTTTCACTCGTCTCTCGGTCGTGCCACTCAAATGTACGATATTTCCTAATATTCGCTGTCATCACGGTCCACGGCAACATCACTGTTATTCCAACGCTATCTCACGGCAATTCCTACGTATTTTACGAGGTGGCTAATTCGTACGAATTCGTACGACCTTCACTCGTACGATTTAGTACGATTTGTCTAAACCCGAGTGACGGGTAGGTTTAGGGGCGGGGTTAGGTGTAGGTCATTCGTACAAATTCATACAAATTGGCAACTCGTAAAATACGTACGATTTGGCAAAAATCGTATGAATTTGTACGAGTGAGGTCGTACGAATTCGTACGAATTAGCCACCTCGTAAAATATGTACGAATTTCCGTGAGATATTCCTAACGGGAACGTCACGTCTCTCGAAACACACCGCAGAATCACTCTCTGTTGTTTCAAACAATGCAGCTGGCGCTAGTATGGATCTTAAATATCATTTACAGTGAAAATTACACTGGAGGACTTTAGTATTAATATTACTGTGATATAATTGCGGTGTTTAACTTTTGGCTGCGTCAATTGTTTCGCACGTTGCTGTGGACTATTTTTCGTAGCGGAAGCGTTAATAAAATATACAGGTAGGCATAAAATATAAAATTACTTAAATTTAAATAAATAATGCCACCACTTTGTCATAGTACGTAAACTCACAGGACATGGCAAGTAATTCTCAAAGTTTAAGTTCTTTGTCACTTTTATGAGTGTGATGTATGAGACTGCTTGTTGATAGTAAGGGCTTGTTTTAATGCAGTCAGACCTTGAGGGGTGGTGCAGGTTTCCTCCATTTGAACAGAATGTGGGCTGAAGGAGGATAGAGTCCAAAAGATAGTGATAGATGAAGCATGAGATAAGAAGTGTTATATTCTTTCTCCATCACTAAGCCTTGGCCAAAACCAAAGATGATTTCAGCTCATTCATTCCACATCTGAAGGCATATTTCCACTTTAGACTGGCAGCACTAAAAAATATATGCAATATTTGATCAAGGTCGAGGGAAAGGGATGTGATCATTTTATGACACGTTGATTAGGGAAGTTGATAACACCCAACAGCTGAGTAATTCAGATACTGTCTTTAAAATTAGGACTCAGAATTGAGAAAGAGGAACTTTAAGCAGATTGTATAAACACTTTTCAGGTAATTTATGCCACTGTATTGCATTTCAGCCATTTTATTTCACGGTTAGTAGGATTTTATGGCTTTCCACAGACCAGTGAGTTCTGTGACTCATCCAAACGAAACACAATAAAACACCAGGATACCATTTCATAAGAGTTAAAAGCACATTCAACAAAACCAGGATGCTATTACACAAAAGTTAAATAAACCAATGATGATTTTGCTTCTTTCATGTCTGCATATATTTGTATTCACAGATCTTTATGCTGGAGTGTAAAGTAAGTCATTTAATGCATGGTAAGTTAATTGTCTGCCTCACACCTTTCATTAATATCAACAGATAAATAACAGAAATAGAGCACATATTTTCCATAAATTGTTGACTTTCGTTTTTTTCAGCTGCCAGTATAAATTCTTTGCTTGCAATATTAATGTTATAGTAATGATGAAAGGTGCAATTTCGCGTGCTGGCACAGCACGTCATAAAATCAATGCATCTCTGTAGTAAATGGTTTGAACTGTACATTTGAAGTAATGTAGCCTATATAGAATTTTGAAAGATCTGAGAGTATGTGATGGCTGATAAGTTAAGAGGAATATCAGTTCTTTAGGGCATGTGCACCATTTAACATACATTTCTTTGGGAATGTTTTTGTCTACATTCTGCACTGAGTCACTTCTCTTGTTCTCCTGGCAGGTTCTTTTGAAAAGAAATGAATATATCTCCATTTTGTGGGTTGGCTAATCTATAGGCCTATTAGACTTCCTCTTTTATACTTTCAAAATGATTGATTTCATGCTGCAAGCACATATGAATGTACATATCTGCTTTTGATGGACTCTACAGTTCTCTATAAAAGAGAAATTCCTATGAAAGCATTTACATTTATTAAAAATGCCTGATGCACTTCCAACAGTCAGTTACAGTGGTGATTATTGGCAACTTGATAAGGCAAGAGCTCACATATTTGTATTGGTGTGTTAGTTTACATTATTGACTTACATGACATGTCACAATATTACATAACGTTCCGTTTAACTACACTAGATAATTTAAGAGATCAGAAGCAGTTAAATGGGAAAGGAGTAGAAGAAATCAGAAGCTGTGATATAGCCTTGGTGGTAAAAAAAAAAAGAGCATGGATGACAGTTTACAAGATTAGAGAACAATATCTGTGCCCTAAATGAAAAGAGCGCAGAAGCTGTGCCGTGCGGACAGCCAGGTTAAGACATGAGTCACTTATGGCTGTTATTCAGGGCTGTGCTGCTGCTGCTGCTACTATAGACTACACACACTCACACACACCTACTTTGGAAGTGAGCGTTTAGGACGTGGGTCGACAGCCTTGGAATTACAGTCCACCTCGCGCGTGTCATGTGTCTACGTGGTTCATGCAAACGCCTGTTGTGAATGGCTTCGCATCATTCCAGAGTCGTTTATGAATGAAGTGTTTTTCTTATTAGGGAGAAACATGGACAGGTTTGGCGTCGAAGTACTGCTGGTGAACCCACGCGCACCGGAGCGCTCGCGCGCGCAGCGCATAGTTGGCTGACGCTTCGGATTCTTTGTCAGTTACTTTTCGGCCGTCAACTTGTCTCTGTGCATCGGTACTTTTGCGAAGCGCTTTCAGGCTACTGCTGAATCGGCTGAAATGGATATGTCTAAACGAATGCTGATTTTATACCTAACCTGCTCGTTAGGACCTGTGAGTATCAACACTTGATCATTTTATCCAGTTTCCAATGTAATTAGTCATCGACGAAAGAAAAGCTCTCAAGTATTTAACACACCTAGTCCTCAAATAAACTGTCAGCTCTAAGGATATAAAGATGCTTTTTCAGTTTTCTTCTTTTCATTAAAGAATTTTGCTTTTCAAATCTGAAGCCAAGTTAAATTGTGCTGACAGATTTATATAAATGAGCCTTAGTAAACTGTTGCTCTTTTGCTCGGCTGTCTCAGAGCAACTGCTGCTGTGTGTTTCATCTCATAGAGCAGAATTTTGTAACGGAACCGAATTGAACTGTAGCTACATTTCTTGAGACTGAAGTATTTCATTGGCTTGCCGTTAGATAAGAACTCAGTCAATTTAAACTCTCCTGCATTATCCGTCAGAAATGAATCACATTTAACATTAAAAACTAGGCAGTCACGACATAATTATGTGGATTAGAGAGCTTCTGATAAAGCATAGTCAGCGATATTAATACACGTAAATAATAACCTTTGTGGAGCTGATATGATGCAGATAAGTTTCAGTGGTGGGTGCAGTTTGCTTAAAACAGTTTGCATTGGCATTTAAGGTCCAGATTTAAAAAGAAAGCATGTTCTGTAAGCAGTGTGCACCTTCCTAGTGTGGATGTAGATGTCTATCAAAATGAGTATAGATTTGTTTATTGAATTAATTCAAATTTCCTCAGGTCTTGACAGATGTAAAACATACTTGTTTATGATTTCAAATCATTTAAAAACGTGCCAAAATGTTAAAATTATGTTTCACTTTATTATATTTTCATCATTATATTTATGATGCATCCCATGTCACATTTTTTAAAAATTTGCTGCTAGTGTTAGAAATCTGGTCATTTCTGCAGGTTAACTTGGGAAATCAGTCAGTATTTACTTTTAAATTCTTCAAGTTTAGTGCTCCTGACTGATACTGCTAGTACAAACAACATGCATTCACAGTACCGTGGAATGGTATACTCAAATGTACAGCATGTGTTTACTGTCTAAACTGGTTGTCATATTTTTAACCATGCTATTTGAAATAATGAAAAGAATGATTTTCTTCTCTTATTGTGACACCATGGTAACAACCCTCATTTTCTTCTCTGTCCATGTCACCACTGTCCTTTATCACAGCTCCTTCCTCACTGCAGACAGTAGTGACTCATGTCTCTATAAAGTACAGCTTAACATGCAACTGAATTTACGTCTGAATATGTCGCCCCACGCAGTACAGTATCTGTTCAAAAGAATGCTATTGTTTGCTATATGAAATATTGAGAACCTGTGCTTTCAGCTGACATAACGTACAGCATTGCACTTGAGCTAAAAGATACACTGAATGGCACGAATATCAAGATGCTTGAAGATCGGTCTTGTACATCTGTCAGTATGCAGAAAGATTTGGATTGTGTTTTGTTTAGAAGCGATTTCGTTAACAGTATAGGGACCAATTCTCACTATTAATTGCTTATTAGCATGCCTATTATTAACATATTGGCTGTTTATTAGTACTTCTAAAGCACATATTCTGCATGACCATATTCTACATCCCAAATCCTACCCAATACCTAAACTTAACAACTACTTTATACTGACTATTAATAAGCAGCAAAATAAGAGTTTACTGAGGCAAAAGCCATAGTTAATGGTTTGTTAATGGTGAGAATCAGACCTTAAAATAAAGTGTGACAGTGATTTTAATAATATTGATCATAATAACAAATTATATTCAGCATAATACAAGTTAAAGGGGACACATTTCAGGTCCATTGTTGAAGAAAGTGCTCTTGAGCCTTATGTATGGAGCAATTGCCGTGCAAAACAAGTTGTAAAACACTGCTGTAGATCACACATTGTGGTCGTTCAGGTGCCAGAGTAACATTTGACCCAGATGGTCATACTTTCTGTTAGCATATGGACAGGTTTGAGAGTAACCATAGCTCTGCAGTGAAATTTTGATTGATGCCACTTCTCAATGGCCTCATCTGCCAGAGTACCTGCCATAAATCTCACTGTCCTCTGGTGCTCTATGGAGGAATCCATGAGAGTGTGTTCTTAAATAATACAGCCTACATTTTAAGGAAAATTGGATACAGCTGCAGAGAGACAGCTTTAAGACAAATAATTTATGTCGTGAATTTTTCCACCTTATAGATGTCCAGAGGTTAGTCCTTTAGGGATTGACAGAGGTGAAAGGAGACGCTATTAAGAGCTCAGTATAATGCAAGTACTTATGCTACGCTTGTTAAATTGTGAAGGAACAACATGAATTGTCCTACCCTTCATCAAATCTACATGACACTCAGGAAAAGGGAGAGGCAGTGTCACATGTGCAACCAGTTCACTTCATTCTCTACAAACATTAATTATGTTCGGCTTGTAGTGTGATCAAAGGTCTGTTGCTATTCAGAAATGTGTTGTAGTTCTCTGAAACTTCAAAAATTAAGATATGTTTTATTGTAAGTAAAACGTACCTCATGTCAGAATCTTGTGATTGTGTTATTGATTTAAACAGATGCTGTCTGTCCAGATGTGTGAAGTCATGTGGGAGCTGGAAGCAGAGAAAAGAGAATGTTTGTCCAAGCTGGAAAACATCACGTCAGGTATGTACACTGCATATAAGTCACTATATGACAACTGTATGCATATAAAGACACAATCAATGGTGATACACACTGTAAAAATATCCTGTTAGATACATGGTAAAAAAGCGACAGCAGTGGTTGCCAGATATTCGCTATGAAAATATAGTGCCAGTGTTTCAGGTATTGCAGCATGACATATTAGTGTCTGTATATTTTACAACGATATGTTTCATTAAGTGATATGATGTTGCATTCATGTTACTTATGAATAGGAGAATGTGCAATGCTCAATATAGCAGAATAGTCCCACCTTCTAAATAAATGAGCCAGTCTCTAATTGTTAAAGTGTTCAAATCACGACAGCTGCCATGGTTTGCGTGGTGCCTAAACACGCTACTGAAGGAGTATTTGCATGACTGAAATAGCTGCCCGAGAGGCATTTCAAAGATGACACCTGCCTACAGGGACTTTGTTTTTACCTTAACATGCACTGATAACCACCGTAATAATACATGTGGTATAATAGAAAGCCACATGATGAATTAGAGTTCATTGTAAGTCACCTGTCCATAAAACATGGCCAGTACTCGTATGTAGACTGTGAACAGTCATACAAAGACAAAAATCAATAATTTCATAATGCACATGAAATTAAAATAATGCAACAAACATTAACTAAATAACAGAAAATGTAACCCAAAATGCACATCACTAACAGAAATATAAAAGAAACAAAAATATTTATAAAAAATATGATCGTATGTGTCACACAGGGATTTTTGGAAATGTTTTTTACAGTTTCTCCCCATAAATTATATGGTAATTCATAGTTTTTCCTTTGCTAAAATCATAAGTAATTTGACTTTTTTTTTTATACATTAAACCATGTACAGTTTCAGCTTATGTGGTTAAGTAATTTACAGTTAACCAATTAACAGGTTTTTACTGTAGCATTTTTTACGTCTTTTTATGAAAAAGTGAAAACATTTTTACCAGTAAGTTCTGTGGGTTTAATTCTAAAAGTCTTGGTTTTAAATGTATAAACAAATACATATAAATACATATAAATGAATAAAAACATCAACTAAAAATAGCAGCATATCTCTGTGCAGGAGTACTATAAACAGAGCAGTGTAAAATGTGGATTATGAGGTTGGGCTAATATTGCAAGAGCAACATTTTGAGTGTTTTAAGATCTGATTAAATGTGCAAAAATATATAGCTTCTAATCTGCATATCTGCAAAAGTGTCAATATTTTTCCCTCATTTCTTCTCACAGGCTGCAGTCAGCTCAAACCTCATTACTGTAGAATTGGGCAGATAATTGTTGGTTTGTGTTTGTTTGTCTGATCAGGTTTCGGAAGAGGTTACGAAGGCATGCTGGTTAATTATGCAGAAATGTCATTCTATGAAGCGCAATCTTCACAACATTAGTGTTTTTGCTGTCATTATCTGTATGATTAAATCAGTAGTTGTTTCAATGCACTGCCTCAGCAGGTTAGTTTTGCTTGGGGCAAGTAGATTCAGGTTTTTTATGAATTATTTTCCATTATTGAATAGATAGTACATCAGATGGTCTGAGAGAACATCCATGTGCTAGCCTACCCACAGAATTCATTTCAGATTCGCACACTGTAACAAGCCTTGTGATTAAGTCTTGTAGAGCCATTTCCAACTAATGATGCTTATGTTAAAAATAACTGAAATTATATAATTGCTTTTTTGTTCACTTCAATATTAAAGTCTGATTCTACTGCACTGTTAGACATTTCTGTAATTTCTGCAGTTATTTACTGTATATTGCCCAGTATAATACTGCAAATTCCCTTTACAGTAAATAACTGTAATACCCTTTGCATCATGGGAATTTTCTGTGACATCAGACCCCACATACAGAGACTTACTGTATTTTTTAAAATTGCTGTATACTACTGTATTTGCTGTAACTTTGGCGCCATTCTGTTGAGGTTGCTTTATTTTCCTCATTTCTTACATTTGGATTGACACGATTTGCCCTACACCGTGTCTACAGCGCCGCAACAGCTTGGGACTGACTACACTGGATGTGTTACATCGCTTGTAATGATTGGAAAATCTGTTTGTCCTTCGTGTCAGAAACAGCGCGAGCGCTTGGAGTACATCTGTATGTCAGAAATATACCGGGGCATCACTTTACTGTCCGCATCCACTGTAGATAGTATATATAATGGGTTCTATATTGTTTTTTACCGAGTCGCGCCGCGCCGCGCCACTCGCGTCCGAGGAAGACACAGAAGCAGCGGGGCAGCGCCGCGGGTTTTGCCCGGGGATGAACCCGCGAGAGTGGGAGAGTTCCGGAGAACATCTGCGCTGTGTATCAACGCACCTTACGAGAGAATAAGACCTGAAAGCAAGGTAAAAATATATGTACGTTTGTCTGAGTGTTTGTGTCAGATTTTTGCACACCAGTTTACCTAACGTTAGTAACATTTACCCGTCAACATGACAGTAACAAACTTTACTATGGTAAACTGCGCTTCGTTTCAACAAAAAAAAGTCACACGCGAATTAAAATTATTTTTAACGAGCAACGCTTATCTTATATTAACATTAGGTTAACTATAATATGAAATTTTGTTCTGGTGTTAGTGGTTAATGTTGGCCAGTAGTCTATTGAGAAAATAAAATCATATGTTAGCTCAGTTAAACAAGTTTTATGGCTAGCTGCCTTTTCTAGTTTTAGAAAAAGTTTGTTATAGTTTTTAATGGAATTTAATATTTACTGCATTTTTTGTATTTGTGTTTTAAAGGCAACTGCAATGAAGCATCTCGAAAGACATGAGCATGCCAGCCACCCTGAGACTGATAATTCATGGTAAGAGAACAACTATGGTTTTGAGAGATTTGAGTATTCTATACGAGGTTTGCCTTTTAAAAGTGTGTCATTTCTACTTCTTGTTTTTCAGAGAAGACATTTCTGTCACTAACAAAGTGGATGGTGAGCAAAGGTGGTGGCCATGTTTTGGAGTAGCACCTGGGTTAGTTTTGCAGATGGCTATGTATTATTTGGCTGCTTGTCTTTTTTCCCCATTATGTTTCTGTTGCCTAAGGATTCTTTGTGAGAATAAATCCAGAGGACACAACATAATGCACTGCAAAACGTCCTAAGACAGGAGAAATGGTGAAGATGCACTGTTCCAGCATTGGAAGACTGTATTTTGAAGTGTTATACATGCAATGTTTTAAATAAAGAATTTGATATTTTGTAATTATTGTGTCTGTTTTAATTGAATGCCAGTAATACCTATGTAGAGTAAAAAATAAAATGAATTCTATATAAAAATAATCAAATCTAATGAAATCTATATTAAAATGAATGAATTACAGTAGTATACTGATGAATTGGATTTTTTTACAGTAATTTACTGTAAAACAGTACAGTTTGCAACTGTAAATCAAATGCAGTTTGCTACTGTAAATCTTAATTACAGTAACTTACTGGCAACCCTTTGAAATGTTTAACAGTGTGTGATAATGAAAAAGATGAAAAGGAGGTCAACAATGATATCAAGTTTTATCTTGACTGCTCATTACTGGTAAGGCGGACAGTAACCACAAATGAGCCATGATAACACATATTTAATTGCGAATTCTAGAAGCACATCACATAGTGGAGCACCTTAATTACTGGAATCATTCACAGGGATTTGTGTGATTTCTATGTGTGAAAAAAGCTAGAATGAGTGAATTCTAAGTGGACTTTACCAAGAGCTTCAGTGCCTGCCTATTGGGCATGTACCTCATCAAACCAAAACACTGCCTATTCCAGCCTGATCTAATATTGATTTTGTTCTTAATGGACAAAGCAATTACAAAAGCTGGTCAGCTCTGAGTTTAAGGTCTGATTATCTATGGGGTAGTGTGTCAAGGTTGTGTGTTGTCATTTGTGTTTCTTGTGATTTAAATCTCTATCACAAATCTCCCGAGTAATATATCTTAGACCAATATGCAAATTGTTTTTTCAGAATGTGAGATGATCTTTGATAAAACGCTCTCCCGTGGCATTGTGTTTGATTGTTTTTTCTTTGTCATGCAGCTCAGTCTGTTATAAAATCTTCAATATTAGTTGGATTTTGAAATTTTCAGAGTAAAGAATTAAGTTATTTCACCAAATCATATGGTGTAAACCACTTTAAAGTAGGTATGAAAGGAAACTTCATTCTATGTATTACCTAATGCATGTTATTGTTCTCGTGAACGATTCATTCATACAGATGTTTCTTTTGTTAAAAGTAGTTGTTTTTAATCAAAATGTAATGATTCGATCTTCTGGTGAAATCACAGACTTCTCTCTGACATATGCTGGACTTCTCCAATCATTTATTCTGCTTAAACCAGCCCATTTCTTACAGATGACTGCAAGCTCACTATATCAGATATGTCTTTATCCAGTCAACAACTGATGGATAAAAAAGATTTTTGGCTGTTTGTCATAATGCGAAAGAAGAGATCTGTCACTACATACGTTACATCACAACTTTAATTCAGAGTTCCAGAACTGATCAGAACTCAGTTGCAATCTGAAGGCTAATTCACTGACAGGCACCAATGAACATGCGTCAACAGGGGTAACACAATGATCCTACAAAATCAGACAAACATGTCTGTTGCCATTAGTTTGAACTGGCCTTAAGAGGATGTAATGGACGTTTGATGTGTCAAGAACTGAAATAATTGTACAAGCCTGCATCGACTAATAAAAGAGACAATCTAGACTTTATCACCAATCATAGCATGATTGGATGGCAGTGTCTTTTCAGATATCTTATCCATATTTTATGTTCTAATCAGTTTTTTTTTTTTCACTTTCTTCACAGGTTGCACAGGTGAATGGGATCTAGCATGTTGGCCATCAGCTAGGATTGGGGAGTTGGTCACCATCCCCTGTCCGAATTACTTCAGCCATGTCAGTGATCAGAGAGGTATGTCAGTATCTTTTTCAATACATAAGAAGATGCAAAATGTTTTCTAATAAACCTGTTTTCCTCCTTGTGTTTTGACCATACTCCTAAAATTCTTGATAAAGTCTTTTAAAGTCACTAGTATTGTGCAATCTCTATGGAGACTTATTTTCAGAGAAATTGTCCAAATGTCCTCACTATGACTAAATTAGCATCATAACCAATGTCACATTGTTTAAGGCTTTCCTCTGAGTTCTTCTGATTAGTTTTTGATAACTCTGGAAAGAAAAAGATTGTCTGTGCTGTTGGGACCTGCTGCTGTAATTTAGCAGAGACACTGACACACAAACTGTATTCATGAGACTTTCTCTGGGGAGAGCCTCATGGGCCAATTATTTGCTGAGAATTCATGACCACTGTAATTTATTCACACGAGGAAAAGCCATGGGTAACTTTTAATACTGTTTAGTAGCAGACATGACATTATCTTATTTGTGTACATATACACTGCCTTTCAAAAGTTTGTGATCAGTAAGATTTGTAATGTTTTTTAAAGAAGTCTCTTCTGCTCATCAAGGCTGCATTTATTTGATCCAAAATACAGAAAAATACAGTAATATTGTGAAATATTATTGGAATTTAAAATAATGGGTTTCTATTTTAATATAGTTTAAAATATAATTTATTCCTGTGATGCAAAACTGAAATTTCATCATCGTTACGCCAGTCTTAAGTGTCACATGATCCTTCAGAAATCATTCTAATACACTGATTTATTATCAGTGTTGGAAACTGTTGTGCTGCTTAATATATATATATATTTTTTTGGAAGCTGTGATACTTTTTCAGGATTCTTTAATGGATAAAAAGTTAAAAAAGAACAGCATTTATTTAAAATAGAAATCTTTTGTAACAGTATACACTACTGTTCAAAAGTCTGGGGTCAGTAAATTTATTTTCTTTCTTTTTTTAAAGAAATGAATACTTTTATTCAGCAAGGATGTGTTAAACTGATATAAAGTGATAGTAAAGACTTGTATTGTTAGAAGATTTATATTTTGAACAAATGCTGTACTTTTTATCTTTTTATTCATCAAATAAATCCTGAAAAAAGTATCACAGGTTCCAAAAAAAAATATGAAGCCGCACAGCTGTTTAAAACATTGATATACATTCCAGCACACACACACACACACACACACACACACACACACACACACGCGTATATATATATATATATATATATATATA
>JAFVLL020031955.1:0-15284 GCA_021397915.2 Tor tambroides
ATGTTTATTTCCAACAGTTATGCTAACAACAATAAAAAGACGTTTATGACATTAAAACAGCGACATCTGCTGACGGACAACATGCTGCGTTGTCATGGGAACATCCCAGCTGAAGATAATGAGGAAATTAGATAGCTCCCTTCACCAAGTGCGTTCCAAACGACTAAATAATAGCATGCATGTGCCCTGCTCAATCCAAAGTCCCCACTCCAAGGGGATAAGGATGATAAAGATGATTTGGAACTTGCCCGTAAACCGTTCGATACACGATACGCGTATCATTACACCCCTATTCTCTAGTAAGTTTCGTCTGTGTGTGAACTTAAGACGACGTAGGCCGTGGCATAGCGCAAATCCATAAATGAATGTTCCAAAGTGAAGTAAACTTCAATGGATTTCCCATGCTCCAGGAGTAGGGAGCAATGAACACTTTGTAGGGACCCTGTCAATGGTAACACAGTTGGTTATCTGAATCAGGTGTGTTAAATAAGAGAGACATGCAAAATATGCAGAGCGAGGACTGGAATTAAGAACCACTGACATACAGTATTGTCTTTATACACTGCCCGTCCAAAAAAAAGTCACACACTCTAATATTTTGTTGGACCGCCTTTAGCTTTGATTATGGCACCCATTCGCCGTGGCATCATTTCAATAAGCTTCTGCAATGTCACAACATTTATTCCCGTCCAGAGCTGCATTAATTTTTCGCCAAGATCTTGTATTGATGATGGGAGAGTTGAACCACTGCACAAAGTCTTCTCCAGCACATCCCAAAGATTCTCAATGGGGTTATGGTCTGACTCTGGACTCATGCTCCCTGAACCACTCTTTCACAGTTTGAGCCCGATGAATCCTGGCATTGTCATCTTGGAATACGCCCGTGCCATCAGGGAAGAAAAAAATTCATTGATGTTATTGATGAATAACCTGGTCATTCAGTATATTCAGGTAATCAGCTGACCTCATTCTTTGGGCACATGACATAATCATCCATGCAGTAACTATCCAATGGGAGGATCATACCTGTTTGCTTAGTTAAATCCAGGTGGTGACTTTTTTTTTGGACAGGCAGTGTATTACTTAGCAGGAAACATGTTATTCTTGGTCTCATAACACTCTTGTTTGTTCCAAAGGAAAACTTGCTTGAGTAACTCTGTGGTCCCCAAGGGTATCTTCAGGCAGACTGGTTTGTTCCAACCCTCAACCCTGACCTAAAAAACCTCATTCAACCTCTACGCTACTTTCTCCATGCAAGAGCTGCTGAATCAGGCATGACAGTTCAGGGTTAGAACATAAAATGTCTTGCTTGAGAGTGGTGACTTGAAAAAACCCCACAGACTTCTGCTTTCAGATCATTTGCATAAACTCATTGAACCCCCATTTGGAAAGGCAATAAAAGTTAAATGCAATATTACATTGATTCAAAGCTTCTGATAAATAGAATTATTTGTTTTCTACGGATGACATATCTTTCCCTTTCCATCAACTCACATAGCAAATAACTCTTAATCCTTTTTAATCAAATCAGAGCAACACAAATGAATTAACTCACCATGACTAAAGTAGCCTTGTTCTTGCCAGATGAGAAATGCGTCACCCAAAGCTGAAAAAATAAGTCCTGCCAGGATTTTCCTGGCACTGGAGTGGGCACCTAAAAAGCTGATGCCATGGGCGAGCAGAAAAACCCAAAGGCAGAAGATGGGCAGGCATTTGATGAGGGCACTGAACCAGGAGGGGCTCGAGGTGGGCAGCCACAGAACAAAGTAGACGCAAGTGGCTTTGAAGAACGGAACAAGCTTTGGACCCTCGCTCTTGACCTGCATGACAAAAGAGAGACTGAAGTTGCATTCATGGGAAGTGAAACACACCATCATGTGAGTCAGAAAGACTGACACAGAGCAGTTCTTGTATTTAACAATTGGAGGAGAGAAAAACACTTAAAAAGAAGCACTTACTGTAATGTGATCCACGTGTGTTCATGGAAATGTGAGATACCATGAATAACAATTATGACAATTACTAAGTCTCAAAAATATAACAAACCCAAGAAAAATATGCCAAAGTTTACTGGCCCTTGAAAACTAGTTTAGAATTGGGCCTTTTGCCTAGAGTGCCATCTTTAACTAAACTCACAACAGACGATGTGGATAGTCACCGCCAAACCAAGAAACCCTGAAGGAGGAAGTAATGACTTACATCCCAAACATATTTGTTCTTTGGTGACCCATATGAATCTGATTGCACAACCTCCTCATTACAAAACTGGATGATTCTGGAAGACTTCAATGGGTGATTCTAGACTTTACATCACATTAAGCAGCTGTCATATAGTTGCAACATGTCTAATCTTGAAAAAAAGTATTCTTGCATAGAATTATGTGTAACTAGTACCTGTAGAACTAGCTTTTATCATACTCCGAAGGAAATTATTTCCAGGGTATTGCTATGGCGGTCTAGGAGGCTTGCTAGTCGAGTATTGCTGGAGGGTTTCTAGAGTGTTCTGGGTTGGTTGCAATGGTATTGCTAAGTGGTTGCTGGGGTGTTGTTGGTGGTTGCTAGGTGGATGCTTAGATCAAAAGAGCCCACCCTCAGATCTCTATGATATTATGGTCTTTAGATATGACTTGGGTTCCTCCTTCACTGTAAGCCTATTGTATTTTTATTTTTTTTTGGACATTTGGCAGGAAATTTGCTAAAATTGTAGGTCATGTTCTTTAGAAAAGTAAGAACAACTCACTAACAGTAAATATAAACAATAATAACACTTGCCTTTTATACGTGTAATCTCTGTACTTATATATTGGAAGAAGTAGATTCAGTGGCACGGTACACAACATACTACTTATGTAACAGGGAAAACTACTACAATGACCCATATTAATGAAACTATTTAACTTTTCTTGTCCTAATCCTCTTCTTAGTCCATGACCGTTGCTTAGTCTTGGAATTTGTAGTTTGAGTCCTTGCCCGTGGGGGAAGTGGAAAAAGGCTATTGTTAGCAAGTGAATATTTTAATCAGATTCTGGTGTACCCCGCAGTCTGAGAAAGGTCACACTGAAATACGGAGACACTGTGAAATAAGTGCTTCTGATTTCTAGCCAGTTAATGTAAGGATATTGTCTACACACAGCATGATTTCTTTATAATGTAAACATGTGGTGCTGATCTTTAAAATGAGGGGTGGTAAAGCTTTGTGGTTATAGATCTGAGCTGGTAAATGAAAGGTTGTGTGAGAACCCCACAAGGGATGATCCACTAACCATAACCACTGTGCTGGTGGGACTGTTTACTGTATGTTAAATCACTTTGGAGAAGTGCATCCCCTGAAAAATTATTTTCTAAAATTGAGTTTTAGAATCATACAAACACAACATTGATATTTAGCATTATATCACTTGCTCACCAATGGATCCTCTGCAGTGAATGGGTGCCGTCAGAATGAGAGTCCAAACATCTGATAAAACATCACAATAATCCACACCACTCCAGTCCATCTATTAACATGAGCTGAAAAGTGTGTTTGTAGAACAAATTCATCATTAAGGCATTTTGACTTTTGCTTGTAAACAGTGCTTGATATGTGCCGATTTCTTTCTTGATTCAGACAAGATTACTTATTATGTGCAATATATGGAATATTATATTTTAGATGGAAGCAATGATTTGAAGTAAAAAAAAACAAACAAACATCATGTTGGATTTGTTCATTTGTCCTGGGTGTAATGTATTACTAATTAACTGATTATATATATATATATGTTTTCTCTTGAAAAAGTAAAGTAAGGGATTACTATGATTTTTTTCTGCATTTTAATTTCAGTTACTTCTGATGTAATTACATTAAATACTGTATAGACTATAGAACAATTCTATAAAACAATAGTGTATTTAACATCACAATGTAGCATCTAATGTAAATGTATGTATGTTTCTAATGTAAACTCCCTTTAAATACTCATAAAGTTCAGGAATAATTTATGAAATTAAATATTTATTTGAAAGAATTAAAAAAGCAGATTCATGTTAATCATTGTATTGTTTAACTGGTTGAGGTTGATATGGGATTTAGAAAGTAATTAGTAATAATTTTATCAACTGTTTGGACTCTTATTGTTTGTGACAGAATTTATTTACTGCAAAGGATCCATTTCTCCAAATCTGTTCCAATGAAGACAAACACATTTACATCTTGGATGGCCTGAGGGTGTGTAAATTTTAATTTTGTGGGTGAAATATTTCTTTAACTAATACATTGTATAAAATTACACAGTTAAAACATCTGACAACATGCCTTAAACCAAAACAAAAAAACTGTTCAACTGTGTATATATATATATGAATATGAAGAGAGGTGTTAAAGACAGAGGACATTAAAATGCTTTGCTGAAACAGTGCAATCTTGATTATGTCAGCAAAACTGAAGTCATGTCAAGAGAAACTGCATGAGCTGGGATGCTTCTCTTTGCCAGTTAGCATGCGTCTGTTTGAAAGAGGAATAAAGGATGTCACCAGAGTTTCCATAGAATAAAGCCCTTTGAAAGCAGATGAAAGCAGACAAAAATAGGGAAATACTGAGAATGAACAAAAAAACGCTGCATAGATCAGTTGAATCTCTGCATAAATAAACCAGCACAATTCATGATAACATAGCACATGGTTTGTAGAGGTAAAGTAAACATGAGCATGCTGGCTATAATCACGTGCTCATTGTTATTCCCAAGATAACAGACTCAAGGATGCATAGACAAAAATATACATTTAAAGCAAACAATGATGTCAGCGTACTGGATGTGGATTGTCATATCCTTAACGACAGATCACTATATAAACATAATTTTAAAAATAATAATCATGCATACACAACATAAAGAAAAAGAAAAGGTTGTCAGAGCCAAGCAATAGCTGAATACGAAATGAAAATGGTCATACATTTATGAATCCATATGCGATGCCAGTTTAGTTTAACTGATATCATGTCTTTATGAAGTGATCATGTCGATGATACAGGGATGTTTTGATGAAAAGCGGTGGAAAAGAGGTAACAGACTCACCACAGTGACAGGAGAAACCATCTTTGTCTGCAGTTGAACAGCCAGTGGAAAGATGAACGGATCGGTCGTCGCTAACAGAGCACGAGCTAGTATTTACGTCCCTTTGTATGTGAAATTTGTTTTTGTCTCGTGTTCGGGACAGGCCATCATCAGTGGGAGGAGAGAAATCAGCTGTACTGTGGGCGGAGCTTGCGGGTAAAAACAAGCCCTGTCCAATTGGAGTGCAGGAAGGTGTTTACATTACGGCGAGCCTCAGCAAATGTGGACGAGCGGGAGGGATTTACCTGCGACATTTACATACGGCGCATTCAGTGCCCGTCTATTACTATTACCGCGTTTTTAATATGTTTTAATGTCAACATCCATTTCTGATATATAATGCGAGTTCGATATAAATTGTAAAGGTTAATAAAAACGATGCGTAAATGGTAGCTGAACCGTTTCTTGAATCTGTATCGACATCTTGTGGTAGCATTAAGTAAACAATATTGCGTCACTATACTCACTATTTTCCTAAAAAGTCGTTAATATTACCTTAAAGTAGGCCTACAGTCTGATGTCTTTGTTTATAATAAATATTTAAAATCCAAAAGAAAAATACGTGCGATTATTGGGGGGTAATATGCGTGTGCTGGCCTGAATTTATCGATTTATGTTTCTTTTCCCTGCTAAAAATAACAATAGAAGCCAAATAGAAACCATCACAGAAATTCCAGTGGTTTCCATTAAAATACCATTATAAACCATTAGCTTTTTCCAGTAAAACCATTACAAAATTCCTTTTTGTAGTGTGTTTTGGACATTTTCCAATAGGATTTAACATCCCACCAATAGAATCCATCACATACCAGTAGACACCATATTAAAACCAATACAATTCCATTATATCCATTAAATCCATTACATTTTCTATTGTATTTCGGGCAGGGTTCGTTTTTTTCAGCAGGGTTATTAGATTTTATTTAGCAACGTCTATTTTATATATAAACACTGATGTGCATATATTTTTGTTTGTTTGTTTGTTTGTTTGTTTGTTTAATTATACTTCGCTTTGCGTATTTTCCTAGTATTTATTTATTTATTTATTTATTTATTTATTTATTTATTTATTTTGCATTTAAAAATCCCATCTGCTGTCTATAAAAAAAGAAAAATTAAATTAAATTAAAAAGCACTCGTCTTAACTGAGAAAGACCAGTTCTAGCTATTTGTGTTTTTATGTTTAGCAACCTATCTACAAAATATCTACAATTTTTGATCTAATGTAGTTGATATACACGCAACATTGAAAGTTATGACTGAAGATAATTCGTGTCTTAAACAGCCGGAAGTGACGTGGTTTGGTTGTAGCTTCTAGAACGCAGTTCTCACAAGAGGATTTTCCACATTCGCGTTGTTTTATAACCTTTCCGTTTCGTGTCGTTTAATGACAGTTTAGGGAAACTAGTCCGGTATCACTGAACGAATACATAACGAAACTTTTTTTTATTAGTAATCTGGGAAGCTATCCGTTTGTTAAAGGGTTTAAATGTACAGCAGTTGATCAGATACGGCGAACAGAAGCTGAAGGGAGTTGATTTCATCGAGGGTTTCCTCTTGGTTTGCTTCTCCTTCCTCCAATACTCGGTTGGTTTTAATAGCAGGGCTGATTTACAGACTGTATTTACGGGCACAAAGGCTGCCTGAGGTTAGTGTTTGTCGAGTGGTAAGTGATAGCTATTGCTATTAGCTAAGTAAGTGAACAGTTAGGGATCATGGATTTCGACAGCGTGCTGTCTATCGCCACCCAAAATCAAGGCCTCAGCAGCATACCGGTATGTATGAGAAAAAACACATGGAAAAAAACAATACAACAGTAACGTTAAATGTGCAATCGATGACTTTGGAAGATCCAACTGTTACATGTAGAATTCAGATGTTTTATTGTTGTAATGTGCCAGTCTATCATGTTTTAGAGTAATATTAATTTTGCTAGTATAAGTCATTTATGTCATTGCGTGTAATTTCAAATGCAAATGTTTGCATTTCTGTGGTTTTCAATCATGTCTGTCTTTTATAGAAGCGGTATAGCCTGAAAACTGGTCCACCCAAGAAAGATGACAAAATCAAGGGAGTAAATTCGTCTGCGGTGCAGGCCTTCTTGAAAAAACAGGCCGTAGAGCAAAAGAAAAAAGGTTTTTTTTTTTCTATTTAAACCTTGTTTAGCTGTACATAATATCTCCTAAAATGCAACGTCCATCCAAGTCATTGTTTACTTGCTGTCATGTCATTGCAAACCTGTAAGACTTAGACCACAAAAGATAGCTCTTTTCCATATAATTAAAATGAAGGGAATGGATGCTGTCAAGATGATGAAAAGGACCTAGGAGCACCATAAAGACAGTCCATATGACTTATATTTAGACACATCGCATCCACATCAGGGCTGACCTTAACCACATAAAATGTCTCATTTAGTTAAAAAGTAACCAACTGTTTGTATTTTTAAACCAGAAAGGCATTTTGACTCTGTGTTCCAGTTTCTAGTTATTTTGACCCAGACTAGATTTTACTTACACCTACTGACTTTGCTTACACAGGGTATAGCAACTTCCCAAAACAACTGGATAATCTTTGTACTTTTTAGAACCTTGTTGGGCTTGGGGGGGGGGGTCATAAATCATAAATTACAGGTCTGCAAGAATTGCTTGTAAATCTCTCATTATGCTCAAAAACCTTTTGAGTTCTTGAATGATCACTTTCAAAATTATCCTAAATTACGTAAAGGATTTTCTGTACAGCACACAGGTTAAATTATAAATGATAAAAAGAACCCAAAACCACAAATGTGTCACAAAACAAACATTTCATCATCTGAAAATAGTAACGTGTTACTCTTTATTATTCTATATGGGGGTCTGTTTAACAGCCAACAACTAATATTTTATCAAAATGAATATTTCAGTCAAAATTAATTAGTTGCTTTTCTCTGCTTTGGGTGGACGCACTCTTCTAATATTTGCAGATAAAATTCAACCTAACGCACAACATAAGTTAACACTTCTCAATGCATTAAATGGCACACACACCTGACAGGGAAGCCCACATGAAACAATATGGTTATAAGCTTCTTAAAGGGTTAAAGTGCTCACGTGCCTATGTAGGTCATGCATTTTTTGCGCTAAAGCTCTCTGATCACCATCAAATGCACATTTTTCCCTTAGAAATGCATATTTCACTACTATAAAATGATCTATGAGCTCTATGCTGGTATACCATGTAACTCTAGCACACAAGTAGTATGGATCCTTTTTATAATATCTAATTTTATTTATTTAGTTAGTCCTTTCAAACATTGACAGCTCCTGCACACTTGCCAGGAAGTTTCTAGCAATCCTGGAGACCTTGATTAACTGGTTCAGGTGTTTTTAACTCTCTAAAGCTTGACATAAGTGATAGTGATCTGAAAAATCTATTTTATTTTTTTTATTTTTTTTATGGAATGCAAACATGTTTTTATTGAGGATATTATAGTATTTGATATATCAGGCTTAGATGGGAATGTTATACTCGAGGAGGAAAAACACAGAACTAAGTGGAAATATGAAATTTGGTGCAGTTGCGGATATTTATGTTGCCAGAAAGTAAGATGAAATTCTAACAGCTTGTAATGTAAATCAGTGAGATCTGTATAACAGTATAGAAAACTACTTAAAACTATTCAGTGCATATAAATATCAGTTGTTACTCAATATTCTACAGTAATATATTTTCGTAAGATGATATTTGATTAGTATTATGATCAAAGCTCTGTAGTTTTTATAGTCGGGGCAAAACATATAATGCAATGCAAGAAGATGTTTAAGAGATGAACAAATAAACATTTAACAAAAGCCTGATGGATCATATTTAAAACTCATCAACTTTTTTTTTTCTCCAAAAAATGTATGGATAATCAAGTAAACACAAGTTGCTTCAGTCCATTAAGTGTTCATCTTGAAAAAACTAACAATATAAAAAGTTATTCTTATGTTTACAAAAATCAGTAAAGATTTCACAGCATAAAGACATTTGAAGCATGAACTAAAGAGAGATGTTTTTGCAGTTATACTAAAAGTCCCTTTACTTACTATCAATCAGATGACAGAAAGCATGTAGTAGATTCTGTACAAAGTTTTTCAGCAAAGCTTTGATCATTTAGAGGCCTTAATGTATGTGTTAAATATTACACAGTAGTGTTAATTGGGGTTAAACTCTGCAGGATAGTGGCCTTACAGGAGCAGGATAAGACATCCCTGCCATTAGGGGCAGACTTGGTGATTTGGGTGCCCTAAGCAAATTCCAGGTATGGGGCCCCAACACAATAACTGTGCTCTTTTACGCCTAACCCTTATTTTGCTTGCTCGCTCTCTTAGTTTATAGTTTATTTATCCCTTCACAACCAGTAATTAGTCAACCTGATGCTGCTCTAAAACCATATTAGGCTAACTTATTTTTTCGGATCACAAAAGATGACATTTTTGCACTTGTCCATTTTAATAAATTGTAAACTTTTTTTTTTTTACAATCATAAAATTATCCCATGCAACTCACCCCGTATTCCAAGTGTTCTGAAGGCATACGGTAGGGTTTGCCGAGAAACAAATCGAAAATGTGATCTATTATAAAGTAAAAATCTCCTGTAATCGCATTTGTGCATTTATTACGAGTGCACAGCAGTTGCGCCGGGATGCCTAGGAAAAGCACACAAGAATCATTTTGAAACATCAAGATTTTAAAATTATGCCTTGAAACACGACTTTCTTTACTGAGGTGAATATCTTTGTTCTGAGACAGTCAGTATTATACAGCATAAGAATGCACGCAAAGAGCGCTCCCTCATGTAATCTGTAAAAGCTGTCACTCACTTCAGTTCATTGCAATCTCACAATGTTCCGTTAATAAGCTCTCTACACTGCACAATGTATCTCTTATTTATATCGTATACACTTTATTATGAGAGGATTCACAAGGTTGCAGAACTCTGCACTTGACAAAAATTCTGCATTTTGAGCAGTGATTTTTGAACTTAAACACTTCTGGGGCCTCATGTATAAAACTCTCCGTAGATTTCATCCTAAAAGTGTACGTACGCACAAAAGTTTGATTTTGCGTACGCACAAAAGTTTTCAGATTTATAAAAGCATGCGTACGCCAGAACCTGTGCAAAAATCCCTTTATAAATCCCCGTCAGGGGAAGATTGTGCGTACGTGCCTCTCCACCCCGACTCCTCCCAGAAATCACCATATATGGAGCTTACAACGCCTAGTTTTACGATGCATAACCTCATCTGCATATCATTTCCATGCATATTCCCATCCACGTGACATCATGTTTAACGCCGTCAAAGGTACAAGACGTTAAGGAAATATGAGATACGGACTAAATGCCATTTATGCCACATTAATTTTTATTGCCAAAATCATCCAGTATGTTTTAGAATAAATATATCAAAATATCCATAAAAATTAGTTATCAGATAAATAGGTTATTTTAGAATATAGTTGCCCTCATTCTTTTCCACTGGCCAAATAGTATTTCAATTGTTTTAAACAATTCAAATCAAACTAAATGTAGTTTTTCTGAAAAGGTGAACATCTTTTAGCTATTTTTAGTGGAAACAGATGAGCCTATATTTATTGCAGTGTAAAAAAAAATTGTCTGATTTGGCGCATCACTGACAAAGTATTTTAAAAAGGAAACACGCAAATCTTACCGTTTTTTTTCAAGCTGTACCCTTCAAATACAGTGGTATTTTTCATAATATTGTCAATATGCCTTGACACGCCATCAACACCTCCGTGCAGCTGCGGTTGTACAGTAAGTTATCATCAATGGACCTATTTAAATCGAACAATGGACCGTTCGACCACCGAATTCAGCAGTGTCTGCCAGTATCTAAGTAAGTGCGCATCATTGATCATTGTTCTTGCTAAAAAAAAAAAAAAAAAATCTCATAACATGAGATCTGCAGTTTAGTATAAATATGAATTTTTATAGCACTCGCTGTCATTGAAACACAGCATGCCACAGGAAAAGCGATCAAGCGCATCCACTAATATGTTTGAATTCATATCATTTTGGTTAACTTCTGCGTAATGACTTTATGCAAGCTAATTTCAGTGGTTAACTCCATTAATGAGAGGGGAATATTTATTGTAAATGTGTATATCGAAATGAAAACAGAGTTTAAAATCCTTGTTTACTTCATTACTTTTCTCACTCCAGGAAAAAGAGTGCGTACGCACAGTCAAGAGCGTCCGTACGGTGCGCACACATTTATGCCAAATTTATTTTTTATAAATCCAAATATGTGCGTGGAAAACAGCAACGTTTATACATGAGGCCCCAGGTCATTGCGTTTAAGAAATCAGCAGATATGTCTAGGGTTGGGTACCATTCACTTTTGTACCGGTACCTGGAATTTGGTACCGGTACCCAACGGTACCTTTTTTCGGTACTTTACTCTCTGTATAATAACAAAAACATTTATTTCAGTGAAAAAATAAGTCCAAAACTCTCAATTTCAACATTTTGAACAACAGGGCCCTACAATTTTCTTTTTTATTTTTTTTTTATTCTAGAAATTCTTATTTTTACTGTTAAAATTAATACATGGTAGAAAAATTGTGTGAATATTCCTTTAAAAAAGTTTTAATAATAATTGTATTTTTTTTCTACAATTAAGTGGATAATGTAGTGGTAATAATAATTTTTTTATCATTTAATTATTTAAATTTGACAGTAAATGCAATATATAAAGACGTACATTATACTGTACAAAAGTAATACAAGAGTAATATATTTCTCTTACGTTAAACCGCACTTTTATTTTGACAGGTTGCCGTGTATACAGTATATGATGCTAGTTTTCTCAAATGAAACTGTAAAATTCTCATGAAGTGACTCTCACAGCCTGTAAGTTCATGTGTTCATGTAGTGCAGAGACTGAAAATCACCGCGAGTTCACGTGTGCTTCAGTATTTGTGTAAATTAGTAAACAAAACCGCGTCTCCGCCATTCATACATACCGAGGCAAACGGAACATGCAAGATTCATATTTAAACCGTCTTTTTGCGTTTTAATATTCACATACACTAGTTCATATCGCGATTCGAATTAAGTGACAGACCTTTTATTCATCCAAAAATTGACGAATTCCGTGGCAATCCATGTAAATTCAGTTTTTATGAATGGACTCCGCCATCCTGTCCGCGTTTTCGCGGAAACCATATGAATGTAAGCACACTTCAGAACATTTCGGTTTGCCCTGTGTGTTGTGTTTGCAGGGTTGACATCATGCCACATGGTCTCTCTCTCTGTCTCTCTCGTATGCGCCCAAATGCGTTCTCAGGTATCGAAATTTGGTACCGAATGATTTAATGTGAATCGGTACTTGGTAGTACCGACGCAATTCGGTATGTACCCTTAAAAGTACCGACTTCTGTACCCAACCCTAGATATGTCTGTGATTGGCTACATTGCTCACGCTGTAAATATGTTTCGCCAATATCAGATGGGGCCCTCTGATTCCCCAGGGCCCTTAGCGGCCGGTTACCTTGCTTAAATATTAAGTCCGCCCCTGCCTGCCATAGGGATTTACAAAGACATGAGTGTAAGAAAATAACCATGGTACTTCTCATATAATGCATATTTTGATGTTCCCCCCTCTCTTTCTTAGATCTACAGAGTAAGAAAGCAAAAGAGGAGCTGCTGGCCAAAAGAGTGGAGCTGAAATCAGATAGGAAGGCAAGAGCAATGGCTTCCCGAACTAAGGACAATTTCAGAGGTTACAATGGCATCCCTGTCATAGACCAGCCCAAAAAGAGGCAGTCGAAGGGGGAGAGATCAGAAGAGCAGCAGACATCGAACACATATGATGATGATGATGATGATGGTGATTACGACTATGAGGGAACAGATTCTGAATCTGAAGAACAAAGCATACCTGTTAAGCCTCCGTCTCGGCCTGAGTCCTACAACAAATACGAAAGCAAACCGAAAAAACCCAGTGCTCCAGCAAGGCCCCCTTCATCGTCAATGAACTTTGCAGACCTCTTGAAACTTGCTGAAAAGAAGCAGTTTGAACCTGTTGAAATGAAAGTAGTGAAGAAGACCGAAGAGAGGCTTAGAACAGCTGAGGAGATTCGAGAACTCGAAATAGAACGCAGAGTCAAGAATCAGGATAGAGGGAAAGACGCCAAACCAGACAAGAATTCAGGACACAAAGACAGCCGATCCCAATCCAGGGATCCAGGCTCAAATTCACAAAAGAAGAATGTAGACCGAGATGGCAAAATTGGGAAATTGCCCAAGCCATCAGGGGAAAAGTACCTGTCATGTAGTACCAGCAAAAAGCCAAAGCTTCAAGCTTCCAGTGAAAGAATTCCAAGTTCTGCCAAACTACATGGAGACAGAAACTCAGGCTCCTCAGGTGCCTTAAATGGTAAAGCTGCCATGAAGAATGGTGCTACGTTTCAATTGAAACCAGCACCATCCAGACCCTCACAAGGCCAAAGGCCCACAACCTCAAGTGACCTTACCCCAAAGAAGGGGAATACCTCAGTACCTCAAGGGAAATCAAGTATTTTGGGAAGTCGTACTGGAGTTGCTCCTGGTGCAGCTAGACCAAGTCAAGGACCACACAAAAATTCTGGGCAAGTTAGACCTAGTAACTCTGAAAGAAGTGGGCAACCTCAGAAACCAGCTAAACCAGGACACTTATCACGGCCTGGGAGCAACGGACTTGTACGACCCTCTTCTGGTGACCCCTCAAAGCAACCAAGACCAGGTAGTAGTTTGCAAGGTCAGCAGGTTCCTGGAAGCTCCAAGGCCTCCATAAATGGACCAAGCAGGATGGGAGGTAGTGTTTCTGGGAGACCGGTAAACGGCATGGGCTCTGGCCCTGGAAGACCTCAGTGCACTGTTGTTTCAGAGACTATTTCATCAAAGAACTTTGCAGCGAGACCTGGGATGGTTCCGAGACCTGGGATGGTTCCAAGACCTCCGGGACCTCAAGGGCCCAGGACTGAGATGGTTCCAAGACCTCCGGGACCTCAAGGCCCCAGGACAGTGATTGGCCCCTCAGGCCACAGAATCCTGGTTAGACCTCCTGGTAAGGGTTACAGTAAGAACCTCTTAATGGCCAAGTGTTTCATGATTTGTTTAATATATTATCAAGAGAACTGCTGTTTCAGCAGATGCCAGTCCCAAGATTGAATGTAATGTAATGAACTTTGCAACTGAAGTTAATGGGGCAATGCATTACACCATATTAAACATTATACACACAAACATTTTTAGAAATACAC
Organism: Tor tambroides; assembly: GCA_021397915.2. NCBI lineage: Eukaryota > Metazoa > Chordata > Actinopteri > Cypriniformes > Cyprinidae > Tor > Tor tambroides. The sequence goes on from JAFVLL020031955.1 coordinate 14,385, forward strand.
TTAGAACTCTATATGCAATTAAATCCTGATGGACAAAATCAAGTCCTTTCTTTTTTTTTTTTCTTGTGCTGGAGCAGTTTCACTTGGATATACGTCATAGTATAAGAGAAAAAATACAGTTTCATACTTTTCATGTACTTTTTTGTTCTTACAAACCAAGAAGACAAGTTGAAATTATTTAAGGTGGTAATCAACAGCCCCTTGAAGATATTATTAAACCAGTTGCTGTGAAAGATCCCTTTTGCTTTGCAGAAGTTGATTTGAATATTCCAACAGTTGATTTGGTGAGTCATCTACAAAACTAGGAATCTTGCTTTTTGTTTGTTAGGCATATTAGGTATGTTTACATGCACAAATGTCATCATTTGTAATGAACTCATTTCAACTTCAGGTTCTGAAAGTTCATTACATGTACATTACATGTATTCCGAACAAAACTTCAACGGAAGCGTAGTCGCCATGTTCGAAAGTCACTGTGAGAATAATTGAAACCAAACATAGGCACGTTTGTATAATGTTAAAGCTATGTACACTGAACAAAATTATTCTATGTATTCTGGCTTTTTCTATGTACACAAAAGGCCTATTTCTCTCAAATATTGTTCACAAATCTGTCTAAATCTCTGTTAGTGAGCACTTCTCCTTTGCCGAGATAATCCATCCACCTCACAGGTGTGGCATATCAAGATGCTGATTAGACAGCATGATTATTGCACAGGTGTGCCTTAGGCTGGCCACAATAAAAGGCCACTCTAAATTGTGCAGTTTTATCATACAGCACACGTTCTCTTCACGGATGAATCCCGGTTTTCACTGTACAGGGCAGATGGCAGATAGCGTGTATGGCGTCGTGTGGGTGAGCGGTTTGCTGATGTCAACGTTGTGGATCGAGTGGCCCAT
>JAFVLL020031955.1:15384-26130 GCA_021397915.2 Tor tambroides
ATCTTGATATGCCACACCTGTGAGGTGGATGGATTATCTCGGCAAAGGAGAAGTGCTCACTAACACATATTTAGACAGATTTGTGAACAATATTTGAGAGAAATAGGCCTTTTGTGTGCATAGAAAAAGTCTTAGATCTTTGAGTTCAGCTCATGAAAAATGGGGGCAAAAACAAGTGTGTTGCGTTTATAATTTTGTTCGGTGTAAATATCTGCATAAAGGTATTTTAGAATATGATTGAGAATAGCTTCTGATTCATGAGCTTATATGTGCTCATTGTTTTCCCATTGAACATTATCTTTAGGTCTGGGCCCCCCATCCATTCTGATTAAAATTTCATTTGGATTAAGCTCAGTTGATTTAGCTTGACATGAAAGTTTTCTGATTGAACTGTTAATCTGATTACTAACTGATTATTTGGATGCATGTAAACATAATAACTTTGAAATTTATGGAACAAGCAGAATTCATTTGTGTGAATCGATTCTTGTGTTGTTTATTTCTCCAAGTACTTGTATTAATTTTGGGTTAGAATGAGTTTGCGTTTTTCATTTGTAATTAGTAGCAATTTTTAATGCCTTATGTGTAATATTACATGTTTTTAAAGTTGTATCTCCTCTGCTCCTGCTATTTTTGAAGGACCAGCCTTGCCCCCCATAACATCCAGTCATAAACGAAAGTACGAGGATGAGGAAGAGTATGATTCTGAGATGGACGACTTCATCGACGATGAAGGAGAAGAACAAGATGAAATTTCAAAACACATCAGGGAAATCTTTGGCTATGACAGGACCAAGTGAGTTTTTGCCCAGTTTAAGGTTACTATAAAATATTCTTGGTCTTGAAAAGATCTTGCTAGTTATAGGTATTTGCGTAGAATGTTTCTAGCCTTAAAATACAAGGATTGTTTGCCTACTTTGTGTTAAAATGGGCTTTTGTTTCAACAGATACAAAGATGAAAGTGACTATGCACTGAAGTTTATGGAGAGCAGCTGGAAAGAACAGCAGAAAGAGGAAGTGAGGAGGTAAGAAGTCAGCTGAAAACTATGAGTGGGTCAATAGTAGTTCTGACAAACTGCTTTGGTTCATCATCATTTTCACCAAATCATCACACTATTGCCTTCTTTTCTGTGTTTTTTTTTTTTTTGTGTGTTTTGCCTTGCCCCTGATTGTCTGATTAGCCTGCGATTGGCAGTGCTGGAGGACCAGGAGGAGGAAAGACGAGAACTTGAAGAGATGCAGAGGAAGAATGCCAAGAGGAGAAAATGATTGTGATGATTGTTTCAGATGAAATAAAACGCTTCTCTCCCTTTACGCAGAGGACCAGCGTATGTGGCGTTCCTTAATGACACCTGTTTTTGTTTCTGCCTCAGCTTACGCCTGGGCATCAAGGAGGATGAAGAGGACATGCGCATGGAGGAGGAGGAGATGAAAAGAAAACTAGCGATGAAAGCAAAGCAGAAAAAGTTTTAGTTTACCTTCCTTGACTTTGATGTAGTCTTATTTGGTTGGGAGGAACCAAGTGGAATGGAAATGTCTTCCATGTGCCACTGATGTTGTTACACTATTTATTTGAATGGCCAAGCCATGGGAGCAGGTTTGCACTATCAAGAGCCCATCTGACATAGCTGAGCTTCGGAGAAAATAATATATGAAATTAATATCTGAGAATCACGATAGCATTTTTTGTATCTGTTGAATCTATGAAAGTATATCTATGTGGATGCCTTACTCAAGCACCAACTTCCAGATTGGTCCTGATTTGGGGAGAGTTATTTTATAACTTGTACTATTTAATTGGTGAAAGACAGAAGACTGCCATTTTTCCAATGTATTTTTTGTTAAAGTGATTTGACAGATTCTGTTGTCCTGTCATTTGTTAATTCCATGCTGTCGTTGTAATGTTGGATCTGGTTTCAGAAACCTGGAAGTGAAAATGAGTCACTGGGATGAAACTCAAATATTAACTTTGTGCTGTGGAACACATTGGTCACGTTGCACAACGCATGTTTGTAATGCAAATTACATAATTCACATTTCAACATCATCTAGACCAGTGGTTTTCAATCCTGTTCCTCGGGACCCACTGCTCTGCACATTTTGCATGTCTCCCTTATATCTGACACAATCATTTGAGTTCATGGAGCTCTTTCCTAATGAACTGATGATCTGAATCAGGTGTGTAAATTAGGGAGACATGCAAAATGTGCAGAGCAGTGGGTCCCCAGGAACAAGTTTGAAAACCACTGATCTAGACAACTAGTCAACATTTGCAACATGGCAAAACCATGGTATTCTGTGAAAAATCTTGAAGTACCTATGGTAACAAAAACACATCATATGGACACAGTAGATTTTGCAAAAGTTACTGATCCAGACAACCAGTGTAGAGTTGGCACTGTGCTCAAACAAAGATGTGAGTAGGTGTAATTTATAATGTTAAGAAAGACAAATTGGTAGTAAAGTCATTAGGCTAACCTTTCCTACCCAGATGGCACACGTACGTCTGATGTCTGTTAAAGATCACTTCATCTGGAAAACATCTGCTGTGTACAAACATCTGACAGACGCCTATAACGTCAGTTTTACATACATTCTAAATAATAAACATCTTAAAGACATCTAATATACGTCTATTCGACATCTGATAGGAAATGTAAATGCAGACGTCTCCATGATGTACGTGTGCTATCAGGGTAATTACTGCACCACTTGCTTTCGCTGGTTTTGTCATTGGACCAGAGTAAATGTCTGTAAGAGTATAGCCATCATCAATTTTTTATCCGCTTCAAAGCAAGGCACATATATTTCACACACCGTTTGTGTGCTTTGTTGCTTCCATCTTGGCTAACAGAGTCGTAGTAAATTTTTACATACTAAGGTCAGGTATGAACAAATTTATGAATAAATGAGCCCCTTTATGAACCATGTCCTCATAGTACGGTTCTTTTGCTCATATAGGCAGAGATACTGATAGGTTGTTTGCATTGTGTGATGGTTAGCTGATTTGGATAGGGTTTGGGTTGTTCTAGTAGCATTAGGCCTATTTACACAACCACAACAGTATCACAAAATAACGTTGGAAACACAGATATTAGTATTTTAATGTTCACAAAACTATTTAGAATCAGAATCCAAAACTTACAATATTTAATCATTTTGCACATTGTTGGGCCTATTAAAAATATATAAATACGTTTTATTATATTTAAATAATATACAGTTTTGGTAGTGTTGGGTTGCCACTTGATCACTAATGTGAAAACAATCCTTAAAGCCAGTAGATATAGGCACATACACAACATAGAGTACAGATACAGAATTGCGTTGTGTATTCAATATTTTTATTGTCTAAAAAATAAAAACAAAGAAAGAAATTTACACACAGTCAAAAGCATTCATGAAGTGGACACATGTTATATCACATATTGGTTTCCCTATATGATAAAAAAATTTCCCAGGTTCTTCTTATATTACGCTTTTTCTTTTTTTTTCTGGATAACTCATTCCACCGTTTTATTCTTTTGCCGCAATCCATTTTTTAAAATACATTTTAGGTCACATTGTTTTCTTTAAAGGTCTAAGCTTATTTTTTTTCTTAATCTCTTAAGACCCTGTGGCCTCATATGAGGACATTATATTTTAGTGAATTTCTCTGGGACTATACATGCCACAGTTTTAAGTCTGGATGTCCTGTACAGAGCACATTCAGGGCTTTTCAGAGATACCAAATGATTGGATGTTTCACCATGACCACTCCCTCTCCTTGGTCTTCAAAAATGTCTGAAATTAATTTAGTGACACTCTTATGGAAATATGATAATATTTTGTAATTATCATTTAAATCTGTCTAATTTTAAAACTGTGTGTCTTAAATCAACATCTCAGGAAAATGTTATGGGGTTTCAAATCAAAATATGACTTTCTGACTTATGAAACAGGGCGTTGATTTCATACATGTCCTCATATGAGGACACCAGGACTAAAAGCATGTTTATTACGCATTTTGGGAGACATAATAAATGAATAGGGAAATAAATTATATTTCAATATTCTATGAAATATTATATATTATTATGAAAATCGTGTCAATTATTACTCCCATTATTACACTTCTTTTTTCATTACATATTGCCCCCAAAACATATTAATATGCAAATTAGATTTAGTTTATAGATACATTGTATATAATGAGAAAACCCGTTTATGGCCATTTTACACACATTTTGCATAAAGAAAAATGGTATATCGAATCATTCTGTTATAACATAGTTGAGAATCATCTTTATACAAAGTTTTTTAAAAATATGTATTGGTGATTTAAAAAAATCAATTGTTTTTGCCTATACATGTTCATTCATGTATTTTTTTTTTTTTTTAAAGAAATTGAGTTCCGATGTATTCTACCGAGGACATAGCATAACTTATGAATGAAATATATTTTTTAATATTATTTTTTAATTATTTGCAATGCTCTAAACAATGTAAAGACATGAAAAAAAAAACTATTTTTTTCGTAAAACTTTTTTCTCGGGTCTTAAGAGGATAAAAATGATGAAAAAAAGAAAGAAATAATGAATAAATGTGCTAAAAATGAAACATGAACTGGTTGTGAGTATTTGTTTGTTTAGTTAGTGATAGAGTGACAGTGGGAATAAAATATGTGCAGTTGTTAAATTCGATAATAACGGGCAATTTTTCCTATAACATGACAAACGACTTCAAACGAAAATGGGTCGCCGACCAATTTTCTGGCAATCAGCATTTAATTTTTTCTGTCAGTATGGTTCTTTTCATATCTGGTAAAAATAAAAAATACTACAAACTTTATTTGTATGATAACATTTAAAAATGTGTCTTCAAAATACCAACCCTAAAATATTTGCAGCGCATGTTCACCTTTCATTTGATCGCTGTGTTGTATTAGTTTGACATCGCTCCTGTCGGCTTGCCGTAGCAGACCGCACTCAGCTGGAAAGTGTTTGCGGAAGTTTGACTTTATTGCCCGGCTGAGATTGAACCGCTCCTGCATTCCTCGGTTTCAGTGAACTTGGTTTGAATTAAAGAGAGATAATGGATTTAAACTCGGAGTCTGTGAAGAAAGTTCTCTCTAAGGTGAGGAACTCGTGCTCGTTCACATACGCGCTCATAATCTTAACTAGTTAATGAATTAAAGCTGATGATAGACACTGGTTAAACCTGTTTGAAAAGTCGAGTCACTGTCTTAAAAATAACTTCACTGCTCAGCCTTTAAATATGGATTATCTGTTTTCTTACCAGTATAAATTTCGCGATGTTGCCATTGAAGAGTTACAGAAAGTGTCTCGCCTTCATCCTGATATGAAATTAATATCTGGGACATACAGTAAGTCATTCTGATGAGGAAACTACATTCATCTGGTTTACTTAATTCCTTACATTTTATATTAAAATACTGCATAAAATATATTACAATATATTAGCTTATAATAATGAATTTGATATATCAGATTATTGTATGCATCATTTTTGAAACATATTTTACAGCGTCTAGTGACAGTTTCCAGAAGGATCTGCTCAAACTGGTTGGCAACATCCCAGTCAGGTATCAAGGTGAGACTCTATGCATCTCTGGTTTATTTGAACCAGGATTATTCTAGAAATACAGTAGCGTAGTTGGTAATTGCTCAGAAGAGGCTTGATTTATGTGTGTGTGTGTGGATGGTAATGTATTTCCAGGGCACTCTTATAACCTGCCCATCCTGCTGTGGCTCTTGGATTCCTTTCCGTTCACGCCTCCCATCTGCTTCCTGAGACCCACTTCCAGCATGCTCATACGGGAGGGTAAACACGTCGACTCGAAGGGCAGAATACACCTGCCGGGCCTGCACAACTGGGACCATGTGAGAGAACCTCAAACCCTTCTTGACCGAAATTATTTACAGTATATGCAAAATAGTTTAGATTTTATATGTATTAAAAATATATATTTTATTAATTAAATTGAGTTTAAAAATGAATTTATTTAAATAAATGTATTTTATGAATTTATTTAAATTTATAATTTATTTAAATATTTTTTTTATTTATATATATTTTTTATTTTATTTTATTTATAGATAAATATTAATTATTTTAATATTTTCAAATATCTTTCTTATGCTCACCAAGACTGCATTTATTTGATTAAAACACAGTAAAAACAGCAATATTGTTAAATATTATTACAGTAATTAAAAAAGCTATTTCTAAAAAAGCTATTTCTGTTTTAATATATTTTAAAATGTAATTTGTTTATTGATTTAATGCTGTATTTCCAGCATCATTACTCCAGTCTTCAGTGTCACATGATCCTTCAGAAATCATTCTAATATGATGATTTGTTATTTATCAGTTATTATTGTTACTTAATTATGATTAATAGTTCTTATGAAAATTATAACCAGTTTTGCAGCTTAATATTTTTGTGGAAACCATATTTTTTTCTTTCTTTAATGAATATAAAGTTCAAAAGAACAGCGTTTATTTGGAATAGAAATCTTTTGTAACATTATTATGAATGACTTTACTTAATTTAATGTGAATACAATTATTTCTTTTTATTTTCGTTAAAAAAAAATTATTTTCCGAAAGTTTTGAATGATTTCCACAAAAAAATATTAAGTAGCAAAAACTGTTTTAAACATTAATAATAATATGAACCTTTATTAATAATCAAACACCAATAATAATGGACAATAAGCAGCAAATCAGCATATTAGAATGATTTCTGAAGATCATGTGACGCAGAAAACTGGAGTAATGATGCTGAAAATTCAGCTTTGATCACAGAAATAAATGACATAGAAAACAGTTACTTTAAATTATAATAATATTTTAAAATATTACTGCATATTTGATCAAATAAATGCAGCCTTGTTGAGCAAAGCCATTAAAAAAAATATTAATTATCGCACACTTGTGACCTGTAGTGTATAAATAATAAAATATGTGTATATGTAATTAAAATTATATACAAATAATAGTAAAAAAATGTCATTGTTGTAGCCAAAGTCATCTGTGAATGGGCTTCTGGCAGAGATGATTGCTAAGTTTGAGGAGGAACCTCCACTGGGCACCAAATCTTCAGCACAGGGGGACGATCCCAACAATCTGCTGGCCTACGTCTCAAATCTCACCCTTAACGAAGGTTGGACATGAAAATATGCAGCTGCGCATGTAGAGGACTGCTTTAATGAATTCAAATCATAATTGATCTGTAATTGCTCTCGTAGGTGGAAATCGGCTTGATCAGGAGGTTAAGGTCTCAGTGATTGGCGGAGGAGATTTGGGAATCGCTGCTGTGTTGAGTATTATGGCAAAAGTAACTACGTATATGTCTTTTGTTTGTCAGAAATAGCTTATGGCTGCGTAACTGCATTTTTTATGGCCAAGCTGTAATGTCAAACTTTCCGTCGTAGGGCTGTGTTGATAAACTGGTTTTGATTGACATGCCTGAGAGTTCAACCAAAGGTGGCACGATGGATTTGGAGATTTTCAGTTTACCAAAGGTCGAGGTCTCAAAAGGTGCATTTCATCACCATATTTAACACATTACCACACTTGGAAAATATCCTCAGTTTTACTGTGTAAAGAACAGTTCAAGCAGTTTTAAGCAAAGTTTACTTAATTAGTAAAATCAAGGGTGAATCTCACAATGTATGTCCACGTCTGGGTCATATTTCACCCCAAAATCAAAGGAAACAATACAGTGCATAAGTAGATTTTTATTTTTATTTTTTTTGAATTATGATAAATCATTTTCTTAGACACATTTTCAAATTCCCATTAGTGTTATTTTAATATTATTTATATACTTTTTTTTAAATACAGTTAATTTGTTTTTTTATTTTTACCTTTAATTTTAGTTTTAGTAATTGTTGTTTTATGCATTGTTATTTTTATTGTTTTTTTTATATTTAATTAAAAAAATATAAAATTATATTTAGATTTTTTTTTCAGTTTTAGGTTTTAAAGTTTTTAATCTAATATTTCTATTTTATTTAATTTTGTGTTTATTTCAAATACAAAGAACTGTTTAAAAAAGTTTAATATTTCTTTTTTTTTTTTTTTTAGTTTAGTTAGTGGTAACTGCACTGTTTCTCATTAAAATATTACAGAAAATATGTATTATTTTATATTTATTTTTGTCTATGTTTATTACTTTCTTTCAATTTTTCTCATACATGTGGAATTAACCCTTAAAGATATTGTGTAGTTTATTTTTGTTTTTAAATCAGACTTATTTATATCAAAATTACATTAATATCCAAATTACATTCTAGAAATAATATATGAATAATTTTAGCACTCCATGATGTTAAGATTAATAGTAATGTAATGTATTAGATATATTATTATAGTTTTTGTTTATATTTTGAATTTCATTTTATTTTAAGTTTTTTTTTTTTTAAATAAAATGTAAAATGTTAGGAATTTTTTGTTTTGTAATTTATATACATATAAAAAGAGGTAGTAAAAATGACAAAAATAAATAAATACTAGTTTTTTTTTTTCTTCTTTTTTTTTGTACTTCAGCTTAAATTAAAGGAAGTTAAGAAATGTTGCCTTAACAGCCAGATGATTTTTTTTAAATATTTTTTTTTTATATTTAAGTTAATTATTTAACAACAACAAAAAAAGTACAATTTTAAATTTTAATAGTTTAATTGTTTTTGATAATGATAATAGCCTATATAATCTCAGGTGAAGATACAGATGTCACCACAAAGTCTTTACATACATGTAGCTCTTACTCAACCTCTCATACACAGCAGCTGGTGACAGAGTGTGTTTCTTCTTCATGTCATAGACCTGTCGGCCTCGGCGGGCTCTAAGGTGGTGGTGATCACAGCCAATGCCTGGAGTGATGAGCAGTCGTATTTGAGTGTAGTTCAGACTAACGTGGACATGTACAGAGGCATCATCCCTCGTCTCGCCCAGCTGAGTCCGAAAGCCGTGCTGCTCATCGCCTCGCAACCAGGTTCGCAAACACAGACTCATCATCTGCTCGCTCAGCTTCTGCTTAAAGACAACAGCAATTGGCCCTATTTATTTTCTTTATTAATAGTTCTATTAATATAGTGAACGTTTCACAATTTAATAAGCAATCGCTCGTCTAAAATCTAACAGACAGCAAAGTCTTGCTTTGTAGACCATGTATGTGACCTCTTGACCTCTCTGTCCACAGTGGACATCATGACACATGTTGCCTGGAGACAGAGTCATCTTCTGCCCACTCAGGTGATCGGTGTGGGCTGTAATCTGGACTCGGAGAGACTGTCTCATATCATCAACATTTCACTGGTGGCGAATAGCACAGGCAAACAGGCCTGGGTCGTTGGAGAGCTCTCCGAGAACAAGGGTGAGTCGACAGTTTCTGCTGGTCTTAAAAACTCTTAATTGGCCCTTCCACAAATTAAAGTCTTAAAATAGGAGGAGAAACTCTTAAATCTATAAATTCATGGCATTTAATATTACATGCAATGCAAAAAAACAATGAATATCTTCTTCAGTTTTGTTTTTCAATACAAACATTAAAACATTCTTAAATCGAGATAAATTTATTTGAGATGCAAACTGAAGATATAAGAAATTTAACTAAACTAGTCCATGTTTAAAACAAGAAGAAACAGACATTTGATGAGTTCAGATATTCGTCCTTTTTATATCATAAAATCGCTTCATTTTGATAAATTTCCCAGAAAACAACATTTCTTATCATGTCATTTTAGCGTCTGTTTTGATTTAAGAATTTCTGGGGGTTTGCGCTGAAAACAAAACAAAATTTGCGTACAGTTTGATCAGAAGGTACAGTAAAAGTACGGTTGGAAGTTGTATTTTCAAACTTTTAAGTGTTACAAGTCCTTACATTTTCTTAATTGGTCTTATAGTCTTAAATTTATCTTCATAAAACATGCATAAACCCTAAAAGAGGATTTGTGGAACTGAAAACTGGACAGTTAAGGTCATTGCACACTGAGTGCGAAATTTTCGTATGTTTTTTTTTTTTCGTATTCGTCATCCTTTCCTATCAAAATGCTTGCTACGGATCCGAAAACGCAGAAAATCGAACCTGATCCGAATTTTTTTATGACGGACGAAAGTTTCGGAGGCAGTGTGTAAACGTTATTGACACAACGTGAGGTCGTATTTATTTTTTAATGTGAGAATATTTACATTTACGTTTAGTCATTTAGCAGATGCTTTTATCCAAAACAACTTACAAATGAGGACAATAGAAGCAATCAAAACCAACAAAAGAGCAACAACATTCAAGTGCTATGACAAGTACACGTAGCAAGTTTTTTTTTTTTTTTTTTTTACAAAAGAAAACAAGTACAATAGAGAAAAAAATTAGTGCTGTCAATTGATTAAAAAAATTAACTAATTAATCGCACATTTTTTCTGAAATTAATCGCGATTAATCCCACCTAACGTTAAAGTTTTTAAATATACATTTATATTGGAATAATTTCACATTCAGTCTTTAAATTAATGTACAAACAACATATTTTTAATATTTGTTTAATGGCATCTTTTTTTTTATGACTGAAGGCCAGTATCACTGATACCAAGTAATACTGATTTCCCTGTAAAAAATTTCCCCTAATATTTAACCATTGCCTTACATTACATTATAATTAAGAGCTATCAATTTTAACATTTATTAGACTTTAAAAATAACTTCTAATTTAAGTGAACTTTATACAATCTTCACATAAACCC
>JAFVLL020031956.1:0-20162 GCA_021397915.2 Tor tambroides
CAAGGAAAACAAGTAGATAGAATAGAAAAAAGAAAGCTAGTGTTAGTTTTTAAAGAAAAAGTAGCAGTTAGAGAATAAATATGTAGTTGATAGAGGGTCAAGGGTGTGTGTGTTTTTTTTTTTTTTTTTTTAAAAAAAGAAGACAGATAGATAAAATAGAATTAGAATAGAGAGTGATAGAGTTACAGGGTCAAATAAAGATAAGATATAATGTATTACAAGATTTGCGACAAGATATAATGTATTACAATGCACATTATGAATAATTACAATGCATTATAGCCTTGAATTACCCTTTATAATGCATTATACATAAAGGCTTTAAGTAAATTGTTACCAACTTTATTTGGGGGTTTTGATTAAATTATAAAAATCTTTAAAATCTGAAATCTTTATTTACCATTAGCTACTTTAAAAGGAAGAAGTAACTGTATATTCCACAGTCACAAGTATTATTTATATAGTCATAAATATGACTTGCACTGAAATTAACTACCCATTTTGTAAAAATCAGATCTCTTAGACTAGCCAAACCTAAAGGAATATTTTACCCAGAATTCCTAAAATCTCATGATTGACTCCTCCTTATATCATTCCAAATCTTTATATATTCCTCTTTTCTATGGAGTACAAAAGATAATATTTTGAAGCTGTTTTCGTTCATACAGTGACACTGAACTCTAACCATCATGGGGAGAATTTGTCTCAACAACGATAAGAGTAAATGAGGAGGACTGAATTGAACTCTCCTTTAAAGTCAGCATGAAATAGAGGTTGTAATCAACGTTTTGTCTCTGTTGTGCTATATATCTGAGTGAAACAGCTTACTGCAATACACAGAACTGAGAACAGTCTCCCGATGTCCACTGCTGATACTATGAGTGTTGAGTTGATTTGAACATTTTATTAAATGTGACTTGCTGTCTTCTATGCTGTATACATGGCTTCAGTACTTGTTGTTCATTTGACTATCTCTGATTAAATATTTTTAAAATGACCTTTGTTGAATTATTAACGTCACCTGTTTGCAGATGTAGAGTTTTGAGAGCGGAGCTTTGGCTGGATTCTTACAGAGCGTCGCAAAGTGCCATGGAGCACAAAGCCACAGGAAAGCTAACGGAAGCCACACCAGCACCGTTCGCTCCACACAGATCGGCAGATCCGGGTCGGGGCGCTGCAGATACGAGGCATTCTGACACACACACACACACACATGAGAATGAGGAAGACTGGGTGAATGGCATGACGCTAGTGAAATGAGAGATTGGCAGGAGCTCATCTGCAAACTCACTGTGACTCATCATGTGCCAGTGTGATTTTGCTGACTCTGTCAGACTGTTAATGATTACATAGATTATAGGAGTTATGCATGACTTCAGTCATTTCATTACTATCAAAATACAGTGCCATGGACTTAGACTTTATTTTTCTCCAGAAATCATCTATTTTACCAACTGTAGGTGCAGGACATTAGCTCGTTCAGGCCTTCCATTCCAACGGACATCGTGTTTTAATGTTGTTTACATGTTTGTGTTTTTGTCATTTGTGATATCTTGTGATATCTTGTGATGTGATATCATTCCATTTTTGGGTGTCACTCACATTTGACCTTTATCTTTTGATCATAAAGTACAATATTAAAGAAGCTGGGTAAACATCTTTGAGCACTGCATGTCTAATTCTGTTATAAAAACATAACTCCACAGCTGTTTGACAAAGTTGAAACTTGACATGATGTTTGATAAAACTGTTGAATTCTTTTGTGCCCCTGAATCAAATGTTCAAATGAGTTTAAATCAAATGAGTTTCATTTTGGCAAGACCTGATTTTCTCCCTTTCTTTCTTTCTTTCTTTCTTTCTTTTAAAAAGTAATTCTACACTGTAAAAAGTGAAAAGTTGACTTAACTTAAAAAAACTGAGGAAACCTGTTGCCTTAAAATTATTAAGTAAATAATAATAAAAAAAAAAGTTAAGTGAACTTGACAATTCACTTAACTTATTTTTTTAAATTATCATTTACTTAAAAATTTTAAGGCAACGGGTTTCCTAGGCATTTGTCTGATTCACACAGAATTTCTATGACCAGATTCATTATTTAATTATTTGTTTATGTCACAGTTTTTCTGTTTTTTCTTGTTACAGCTATTATCCACTTCCAGTAATAAAATTCAGTATCTTAAATATTAATGTTGTTTATTAAAACCACCTTCATTAAAACACCATTAATCTACAATTATTACACCTAAGCCTTAACGTATTTACAATTTCTTAAAATATTTTGGTAACTCTTTCTATGAAGCCCATATTTATAATACATTATAAGGGTATTCTTAAGGCATTATAATGAGTGCATAATGCATTATAAAAAACCTTATAATATGTTATATCATCTTATAAATAATCATAACAACAATTATTATACATTATGATATTTACGCATTTGTGGTTCTAACATTTAAGATTATGATTATTTATAACACACAATGAACACCATATTAAATCTACTTTTACATTTATAATGGACTATATAACTTGACATTGTTTATTTAAGATCTGCACAGTATCTTACTACATCTTGTGAGTGGTTAGGTGTGGAGTGATATTTGAGTGTTCCCTGTGAGGCTAATATTAATTTTGATATGAGCTAGTTAATACTTTCAACTGAAAAAATGCAATGTTTATATGTTAGGTTACATTTTATTTTGATGGTCCCCTTAGTCTATTGACTTTGAAACTACATGTCAACTAACTCTCATGAGGTTAGGGTATTATGTTGACGTACTTACAAGGTTATTTATAGTCAGTTTGTCTGTTGGGGAACCATCAAAACTAAGTGTTAGCATATATTTAGCAGACACACTACTAATACTTCAATGACTGCTAGCTGACATGTAGAGTTAAATGTGTCATATTACACATTCATCTGATCTGATATCTGATCTTATGGCTGTTTGAGAACAAAAAAAAGATTACTATTATTATTACTATACTAATAAGTGGTCTGTGATTGCTTTAAGTAAAGTAGCATAAGAAAGATGGCAAGATATGAGACTTATAATACATTATAACTGAGAAATATAATCCATTGTAACGTAAGTGGATACAGCGTGGTCACTGTGTTATAAATCATCATACTCTTAAAAGCTATAACCACAAATAAGTAAATATTACAATACATTAAAACTGTTCTTATGTATATTCATAAGATGATATAACACATTCAAAGTTTTTTTTTATTTATTTTTTTTTATGGTGCATTATGTATTCATTATAATGCCTTAAGAATACCCTTATAATGTATTATGAATATGGGCTTCATAGAAAGTGTTACCAATATTTTTACAACAAATCCATATTTTGATACTGCTCAGAACTGCTCAGTCGTAATGGACATTAACAATTTATTTTACAAAATGATCATAAACTGAAAAAAATCTAAACCCTTTAGTAAACAATGCATGGTCATATCTTTACTTGTCCCACGAACATAATTTATCTCTGAGCAGGTTACAATATAATTTGGTCTCTCTTTTTGTGAATATGAATCCCATAATATCACTTTAGTATGTTGTACTGTGGTAAATAGTGAAATCCCACTCTACTATCATTCAGAACTCAGAAACATGAAAATGAGAAACTCCATAAAACAGAAGATGACAGAACTTACCCAGAAAATGGAGCCGCAGTATTCCTCTAGAGCAGCAGACATGTTTCTTCCATCACAACTGACCAGCAGCTAAAACAGACGATGCTTTTCTTTCACAGGACACAAACACCGGCTGACTCTCTCAGGGATAAACTTACATTGATTCTCCAAGCTGTAAAGTTATAATTCTGGTGGAGAAGTCACAGAAACCTATATTTTTCTAACTACTCTTAACTTTGGTCTTCTGTTCAGTAATCCTCTAAGAGACGTCATCCACACGGGTTCCCTCGAGCTCCTCTAAGTGACAATGCTGTGTCAGAGCGTCCTGTCTGAATAAATGCATAAAAATGAGTTTAACCTTTCCCCACTTCTTCAAAAAGAAACAGCCCAGAGATTACGGTTCAGTCTTCATTACTCACCAGTCTAAAGTCCAGATTCACCATGGTCATGTCCATGTGAGGAGGAGGGACACACAGCGGGAAAAACACATTTCCCTCTTTCTGCTTCTGTGGGTTTAGGGGCGTAAGGTTTCCTGTCTTTCATAACATCATTAAAGAGAGATAAACAAAGGAAAGCTGCCTGTGGTTAGAGTTATGCTGGGGTAAAATCTGTATTATGCTTGTCATTGTCTAAGCATAGACTATCCGTCTTTTGTGTTTCTTCAAGGTGTTTCATATCTATATCCATAAATATTTGTTCAGGATTCCACAAAAGTTGCAACAAGTTAACAACATGAGCCCTGGTAATTGGTAAAGCAAACACACCCACAGAGAGAGAGAGAACTAATTGTCTGTAAATTCTTACTTTATAGATTAAATTAGATATTGTCAATTATGTTGTACAAAGAGAACATCACTCTAAATGCTGCCAGACATTCAACATTCACATGAGATTAATACCAAACAAGGGTAAAAATACAACAAAAATATACGTGCAATGTTTATGCCTAAAAAACATCTTCCAAATTCCCCAAGACGAGAGAGGTATTATTTTTTCAGGTTATGATCTTCTACCCACTGATAATGTTTACAGTTAATCATTACATTAGACATGATAAGATACAGTGTACTGTGAATCATTGAGGATTCAAGGACACATCAGCATGACAGACAAAATGACAATTACATAGCATTTTTGCTCATCATTGTTTCCTTTATGAAAATGATGTCAGAATTAATGAGCTAAAGTTTTTTCCCCTTACTTTTAAACATTTAGTCAAATTAGCTATTTCTGGTAATATAAGCGCTATGTATCTTCTGAGCAAATGTTAAAGAATTAGAATAATGATTTAATTCACCCACTATGTTACTAAGCGTGGCTAATAATGTTAACTATGTCCTAATTATCATAGTAATAGAGAATGCCACCCCACCCCTCCCCCATTCACAAATATATACACTGTGTGTATGTGCAAGGGTGAATGGACACAGTTCAACTTCATAAGTGAGCTATTTCATTATAAAAGATATTAGTGACAATAAATAATGAATAAAAAATAGATACATCATAGCTGAAGTACATCTGAGTATGCATGCAGAGTAGCAGCCAATATCGATCTGATGTCAGTACTGTTTTTTTTATCAGTCCGAATATCTATACCTCGCTGACTACACATAAATGTTTGTACGTATGTACAAATAAAAAGAAAAAAAAATTACTGGATGAAAATTAATTACAGAAAAACTAAATTCCTGTGTAATTCCTGTGAAAATCTGAAATACAACAATAATTTTATACTTTTATATAGAGAAATTTAATTTCAGTTAAATAAACATGTGAAAAGGTGTAGACTGCTAAATCTGGTCAAATGAATTTAAATAAAAAAACTACAAGTACAAATGCTTATGCTTAAATTTTCCTCATTCTTAGAGTCTTATGAAGAATACTCTCATGATATTTAGTACTGCATAAATTTATACACTATTAAAAGCGTTTCTTTTGAACGTATGGCATATATTTTTAATAGAACAACCCATATCAACCTGGTCTTATTTTTGCATGTACTGTACATACACTGTAAAAAAAATTCTGTAGTTTTTACAAAATAATTTTGCTAGTTGTGGTTGCAAAAATAATTTAAAAAAAAAAATACAGAAAAACTGTAAACACACTTACAGAACAAAACTGTAAAATTTACAGTATAAAACTGTAATTTACAAACAAGGAAATTTGAATGTAAACCACTAAATTCAACAACACACACTGCTATTAAAATCTGTTTTGTACCTTTAACATATTGACAACCATCATATTAATGCAGGTGGTAAAAGAGAAAGCCACATGAAGAATCAAAGCTCATCACAAGTAGCTTCACCACAAGCAGAAGTATATACTAATATATAGAAGGTGCACAGAGTCATTCACGCAAACACTAAACACCATCATGGTAACACACGATACTTAAATAATGCAATAAACTTTCATTAAACAACAGAAGATGTAACATAAAGCCCAAATGTACATAACTGATAAAAACTATTAAAAAACATGATTATTTAAACAAAATACTTTCAAATGTGGAGTGTCACGCAGGGAATTCTGGGAATATCAGTTTACAGTTTTTGACTGTAAATTATACATTGATTTGTTATTTTTTACTTCAAAAAACTGTACAATTAACAGCATTTTACTGTAAAATTACATGAAATGTCTGGTTAGATCTTTTACAGTTTTTCCCCTGTACATAGTACGGGAACTTACTGTTAACCTATTAACAGTTTTTTTTCAGTAGCGTTTTTACAAAATTTTACAGTTAAAATTACACTTATTTTTTACAGTGTACCATTTTCAGTTACAAAAACTTTTTGTACATTGGGATTGATGTTGAAACATACAATATGGGCATACTGACAGCATCAAAAACATGAACATATTTACAGATGTAGAAATCTAAAATATATACAATATCTTTTTATATCGTAAATATATTTAATTTAATTTCTACCATTATTTAGATATATTTCAGATCCCTAAACTTAACATATCCTTACTTTTCAACAATATTAAAGACATAACAGGCAGAAAATGCACAGTGACAATAATTTTAGTTACAATGTACATTTATATAGATAATCCCTCTCCTATCTCTAAGCGCTTGGATCACTGGTCATGGAAGTGCTGAGACCACTGGACTCGGAAGCGCTGAGATCACCCATAAACAACACTGATAATTGTATGTTGCAATATTACAGTAAATATGAAAATAATCGTAATTTGGTTGTGTTAAATATGTCTCTTTTTTGACACAGAAGAGGATGCAGTTGATGATCCTTGTCTGGAATCAGGAACCAAAGAAGGAGAGTAAGGAAGGATGATGATTTTGTCTTTGAGAGAGAACCGCTGGTTGTGTGAAAAAAATCTGACATGATTTCCTGCATGGATTTTGGCAAATGCTAAATAAATGTCATTGAAACGAAGTATGCTAAAACAGAAGGCTAAAGTAAGTGCAGGTTGGCAAAGAAATTCAAAGCTTGTTGGTTAAAGAGAAAGTAGGACCTCTATGTTCTCAGTGTTTGATTTATGATGGACAAACCAAGACGGGGATGATAATAAGAATGAATGGACATTGTGAATTTTGAAGGATGCCTTGATGATGTTTTTGTGTGTGTTGAGCAGATTATTAAAAAGGAGGTAATTAAATTAACAGAGGAGAATATTTTACTGAAATACGTTTGTTGCATTCAGTATGATGCAGGGTTCTTTAAGTGTGTGAGACAGAGAGAAAATAGAAGAAGACATATTCAAGCTCCCGTGTAGCACTGTGTTCTTATCAAGTGTTCGATCAGTTTAAATGTAACATTAGTGACAAGGATGGCTGTTGTAGAGTGAGAGTCAAAAGTGAGTAGTTGTGATGACCTGCAGAGGGCTGTTTGCATTTGCTTAAATGCAGCAGAGAAGAACCTGTGACTTGTGTATACTCAGTCCACTTGTGATGTGATGAAGTGTACTGCTTGCTGCTGAATCTCACCAAGTAAATTAATTATCTTGAACAGATCTCTTGTCTCTCGCACGTTATTACATTTGGCCAATGCAATGCAAACATAGGAAATACTTTTTAAAGAGGAAAGTGGTTTTTGGAAGGTGAAGAAGCTGGATCTGTACAAGAAGATGGCCAACATGGTGGGAACAGTCACACCATTTGATAGTCAATCTCAGTCTTGGGAGGAATATTGTGAAATTTTGCAACATTTCTTCGAGGCAAATGAGATTACTGAAGTAGCCAAGCAGAAAGCTATATTGTTGAGCTCTGTGGGAAGTCAAACATATAGTCTACTGAGAATTTTATTAAGCCCAGTTAAACCAGGAATGAAGACATTTGGTGAATTAATGGACTTGCTTAAAGAGCATTTCAACCCAAAGCCCAGTGAAACCGCACAGCATTTTAAATTTAATTCAAGATCAAGAGAAGAGGGGGAAACTGTGCTTGATTATGTAGCAGTATTGAGGAAATTGGCTCATGATTGTAATTATGGAGAAAAACTGACAGAAATGCTTCGGGATAGACTGGTATGTGGCATAAATGATGACCGTATTCAACGTAGACTATTGGCAGAAACGGATTTAACATTTGAGAAGGCATTAAAAATAGCCCAAGCAATGGAAACAGCCAGTAAAGATGTGAGAGATTTGCAAGCTCAACGCCCAGAAATGTCCATTTCAATGAGAGTGTGGGGTGTGGGGGTGGGGGGGGGGGGTATTGCAAGGTCTTCCGCATGTGACAGTTTTCCTGTTTCCCCGTTTCAGCCCCTGTGCACAAATTGTTACGAAAAGATGCAAAATGGAACTTGGGTGGAAAACAAGAGGCTGCTTTTGCTCAGTCTAAAAAAATGATTCAGTCCGTACAAGTTCTGGTTCATTATGACCCCCAGAAGGATGTGATTTTATCATGTGATGCTTCTCCTTATGGCTTAGGTGCAGTTCTTTTGCATAAGATGCCTGATGGAAGTGAAAGACCCATTGGATTTATGTCACGAACACTGAATCAAGCTGAGCAGAATTATTCGCAGTTGGACAAGGAAGATTTGTCTGTAATATTAGGCTTGCAATGCTTTCGTAAGTATTTGTATGGTCGAAAATTTACCATCGTTACAGACCACAAACCCTTGTTGTCTTTATTTAACTAGTTAAAGCTGTTCCCCAAATGTCCTCTCCTAGAATCCAGCGATGGGCTGTGACCCTGAGAGCATATGAATACAACATCATCTACAAGGCTGGCAAAGATCACAGAAATGGAGATGCTCTAAGTCGGCTACTAGGGGTGTCTCAATATACCGATATTGACAATAATCGAGATATTTAAAAATTAAATATCGTTATCTTGTTAATTAGAGGTGTGACAATATACCAGTGCTGACGTTAACTGGTATTTAAAATCAGTAGTACACATATGATATCACAAATTAAAAGAATCCAGCGATAATAGCTATCTGGTAGACATCCCTAGGTGCAGTACTTGGCAATATTGCACCTTAACGCTGGTTGCCACATCATAAAACAGAAGAAGCCACAGCACTGTCACTGTAGCTGAATAAAATATACATAGAGGCATTTTGAATGATTAAACAAGAAAAGAATTTATATATGCAATTGAGTCAATATATGGTTATCTTTGTGTTTCAAGCAATCTCAGGTTTTCATAAGGATAATATATTTTTATGATGAAATGCTAATTAATATTGCATACTATAAAATAATATAATCTCTGCCTCATTCTGTGATAAGAAGTCACACGTGCTGTTATTCTCATGAGCTGTCGTACTTTGATGCTGTACTGAGCTAAAAACAGTTAACATAAACACGGTCTTAAAAATACTGCATAAATCTCAGAATTTTAGTTTTCATTGATGTAATTTATTCTTACGATATAACAACAAACTGCCAAAGGTCTTTTTTTCAAATGAGTCTAGAAGTCCAAAGGCTTCATGAATTATAACTTGAGTATGCCACTTCTTGGATTCCAAACAGGGACGCAAGTTAACAGGTTAAGGTATTAGTTGTGTTGTTAAAGCTTATTTATAATGCTGTTGAACTTGACAGTATTTTCTCTTACCTGGTTATTTCTTAGGCAATGTCAAAGAAGTCAGAGAAAGACAGTTTCAAGTCAGCTAACGCTGTTTGGGCAAGTGGATAGGTAAAGGAAAGCAGATGTGACTAGTGCATGTCAGGATGAAGCCATCACTAAATCATTGGACATGATGACCTTTAGAATTGTAGAGAGGCCAGTGTTTAAAGCGCTGTTAAAAACAATTGCTCCAAAATAAAAAATTCCAAGACAATAATTTTATAAAAAACAAATCCCAAATATGTACCTGAATGTAAAAGCTGACATTGCTAATTCTTTGGCTAAAGCCAAACACTTTGCCTACTGATCTCTGGACTAGTAGTACTGGACACCCCTATATGAGCTAAATGGCTCATTTCATCACACCAACATGGGAAATGAAAGCTGCGTGTCTAGAGACTGCTTTTTTGCCTGATGACCACACAAGTGGAAACATTAAAGAGACATTTGAAACCCCTATTGAAGAGTGGGGAATTAGCCAGACAGAAGTTATGTGTGTCACTACTACGAATAGGAAGGCTGCATTTAAATCCCTCCTCCTATCAACCTGGATCAGCTGCTTTGGACATGATTTAAATCTTGCACTTGGAAGGGCCCTAAAGACTGACCAAGTGGATGCTGTCATGAAGGCTCGCAGGAGTGTCGTCCAGGGATTTAACCACTCATGGAAGAGAAGGAGGGAGCTGGCAAAAAAGCAAGCAGAACTAAATCCTCCTCAACATACCAAGATGTTGTGACTAGATGGGGGTCCACGTATGACATGATTTCTAGGTAGGTTTGAATTTATTGGCCATGACAATATCCTGCCCATTTATTTATTCTGTCAGTGTGAAGTCAGCACAGGCTTATTCAGACTTAAATGACACTGAGTGCATGAAAGTACAATAAATGTAAAAAAAATAACATGGATGTATTTTTTCTATTCACTATGCAATCATTTGCCTTTTCTCACCCACTCTGTCTTTCTCTCACTATCAGACACACACTTGCTGGATGCTGCTTAGTAAGCATGTTGTGTAGATTGGGAATTATGAACATTTTTCTAACTTAATTTAATATGACGTTTCCAGATACATGTTGAACAGCATACAGCAGGGGCAGCAACTCTCATTGCTGACAGAAATACCAGGCACCTTGTGCTGAAGGGGACATACATCTCTACACTTGAGGACACATGAAAGGTGCTGGCTGCTGAGAGCTGTATTACAATCTCCTCCCTGAGGCCTGTCTTATGTTGTTACTACTTTTGACTAACTGATTGTGTTTTGTGAGCTTCTGCAATAATACAGTTTCCTTCTGGTTTTGTCTACAGTGATTAACATGGCCAGTGTACAGTGTTCAAATTGAACTTTGCGGAAAAGGCAGATTCGATCAAAAGACAGCTGGAGCTGCTCACACAAGAGTCTTCAGCCAATGAAGGTAGCTCTTGTCCCACATCACAGGAATCTTATGCCAGAGGAGAATGTGAAGATGAGAGGGACAGTGACTCTAGCCCTGAGGCCTCAAAGGGCTTGCCTGGTATTCTCAAAATGATAGCAATGAGAGAACAGCAGGAGAACAAACAATCAGCAGACAGTGAAATCAGCAGCAGCAGTTCTAGATGTCTCTGCATACACATCCTTACCCACCATTGCTGTGGATAAAGACCAGCTGCGGTGGTGGAAGGCTAATGAGGAGGTTGGCAAAATTGGCGTGGAAGATCCTTTGCATTCCTTCCACCAGTGTTGCATCAGAAAGACTTTTCAGTTATTATATCCAGAATGCAGAAATAACCTTGATTACAGCAGAACAGGTGAGAGAGTGGCATTATGGGGTCCAAGCAAGGGGAAGATAAATTTTCCGGAGTGTCTTTACACCAAATGCAAATAGCGCACCTATTGGCAAACGCTATTTATACTAGCTCCGCCCACCAATGTCTGGTCGGGACACTCAAGATTAAAAGATGCCTTCAATTCAACATCGTCAGTGGTGTAAGCAGTAGTCATTGACTGTGTTGTCACCTTTCATTGGCTGCATCGGGGCTAAAAAACTGCATTTGAACACACCAAAAGGACTACATGCAGCTGTCTGCTAGTACATGCGTTCTGTGTCTGTGGTGTAAAGAAATAACTGTCTACATCAGTGAGTATCAATAGTCTCCTTTTGTCGTTTGAAAACCGAAACTAAGACTGCAGATATACAAAATATAACCAAAGCAGCGCATTTACTATTGTCACAGGTCTGCCAGGCTCTCTCACCTCCACCACCTGACCCAGCAATCACTGTCACCAGATTACTGACCACACATGACATCAATTACTCACCTCATCAGCTCCCTGTATAGGCACACACCTCAGTCTCAGCCTTCATCTGGGCTTGAACAAGGAAAGACTCTCTAACTTGCTCTCCATTGTTCCCAGCGACTCCAGTGATTATTTTCCTGAAGTTAGTCCTTGTGTCTTCTCCTGGTGTTACCCTGTTTGTCTTATGGATGTCTATCTGCATTACTTACCTGTTGTTCCAGTCATCTGCTGAGGTGTGTGCTCTGCTGCCCACTTCATTACCCATTAAACCTGTAAGAGAAATAGACTGTTATTATCATCAGCATTTGCTGTGTGCCTAAAATAAAGTATTGCCTGGATTCACTGATAATCTGATGGATCGCCCTGCTCAAGCATCAATGACACTAGTGACAGCTGTCAATACAACTCGGCAGATAAAACCAAGCCCTACCGTTCCTCTCCCTGCTTGTACCAGGACAAACTCAAGGGCTACAGGTGTTACTCAGGCCACTCACTCATCATGGTTAAAGGAGAGAGATGTTTGGATGATCACCCATGTGTCACATACAGCTACAACTAGTACTGGTGTCAGACTGGTCATGGTTACATTAGAGATGACTGGGCCAACTGCACCCCTCTGCTGAGGCAAAATAAGGCTAAAAATGGGAAGTATTGCCGCAGCAACCATGCTTGTGTCAAATATGCTGTCCATGCCAGTATCAGCATTGCCCCTGGCAAACCCAATCATGCACCATCACAATCAGAACAGCCAGATAAAAGAGGACATACTGCAAACACATGAGGAGAGCAACAATGAGAATGACAAGACTAACATTTGTTTTTCCTTTCCCACAGTTGCGGATTGATTCACCATCTTGAGACCCACGGCTACTGCTTAAACTCTCAAGCTACCTTTTCACATGGAGCACCGAAGAAGGGGACTTTTCACTCATCATATTTGCACATTGGAGGTTCTTGTCAATGTCCACTGTACAATAAAAGCCCCTCTGGGGAATTGAAGCACTTGTTTTTGTTTGCGCCTCATTCACAATCTCGCTACACTGGTTCAAGAGATGAGGCAGTGTATTGAGAAGGCAATGCCCCTAGTCAGGGAGCATATGCCAGAAGTGCAAAATGCCCAGCAGCAGACATACAACCGTAACCTATGAGTTCCATCCGGGAGAACAGGTACTGGCTTTGTTCCCTGTGCTAACTCGAAATTCTTGGCAACCTGGCAGGGCCCATAAGTTACACTGTGGTGCAACGAATGAGAGTGCGACAAATGGAGCCGATTTATCATATCAACTTGTTGAAGAAATGACTGGATCCAGGACCTCACTGTCTTGCTGCCCTTACAGGAAGCTTGAGCACAGGAACAAGGTCTCACTTTTGCAGCTGCTTACCTCGATGATGTCGTTGTCCACTCACAGAAGCACAGTACCTTGGATATCGGATTGGTCGGGGCCTCATCAAATCTCAGGAAGACAAGATCACGGCAGTCCATAACTATCCTGCGACTAAGAGCCAGGTATGTACCTTTCTGGGGTTGGAGGGATATTATCCATGCTTTATCCCTAACCTCTCCTCTCTAGCCTGTCCACTCACAGACCTGACCTGAAAAGGACAGCTCAAGAAAGTGCAGTGGTCAAATACCAAAAAAGCATTGATTGCTGAGCCTGTCCTCGACACACCTGACTTCACGTTGCCCTTGAACTATGATCTCGATCTGTTCTTTCCCAAGAGTTTCAGGGTGAAGAGCATCCTCTCCTCTTTTTAAATTTATGATCCTGCCACAGAATATATTCAAGGTTTATAACAGGGATAGGCAATTTCGGTCCTGGAGGGCCGGTGTCCTGCAGCGTTTAGCTCCAACCCTAATCAAACACACCTGCCTGTAACTTTCTAGTGATCTTGAAGACATTGATTAGCTTTTTCAGGTGTGTTTGATTAGGGTTGGAGCTAAACTCTGCAGGATACTGGCCCTCCAGGACCGAAATTGCCTATCCCTGGTTTATAACTATGGTTTGTTATTGAGCTGGTACCATGGTCATTATCTGTTTGTCCGTATGCAGAGGGTTTTTCATGTATGTGTGAGAAAAGAACACAACTATAAGCAGGACCAATGACAAAAAGGATAAATTATTTTCATTCATCAAGCAACCACCTTTATTCATCTGTTATAATTCTCCTAGGCTACAACTGCCAGCATTACTAAAGGCTGCACTGTAGATTATTCTGAGATGAATACATGTTTATCATCTCTACACTTAAGCACAGTTTTATCTCTCTATGCCAAAGAATGAGCACTCAGCTAAAATGCAAATCAATCCCAATCATATTTACATGTTTTAAAGAATTCACCTGCTTAAAATATCTACATGATTTAGACATTACTAATCACAGAAAAAAATATTTTAGGCATTTTACTTACGTGAATGTTGATTTATTTTATCAAGGGAAGTCTGCAGGTTGCAGTTCATGTGCGAGTCCAAAAAAATTAGCAGCTTTATTTTAGTCAAGCTAAAACACATTGTTAACGATAAGTTGGGTACAAGGGTAAAGGTCACGTCTGTGTGCAATTGGGTTTGTATAAATGTATAAGGGTGAGAGGGTATGTGTGGTCTGAAATGAAAGGCAAATTGAGCAAAATTAGACAAAGAATATTATAATTCTTCTGTTAAATTGTTACAGATATTAAACATTTTGTGAATTGAACATAATTAAACAATCAACAATTTTCTCAAATTCACTGACAATTCCGCAATTACTGCAGTGTAGTTTGTCAAAATAATTTCCATCTGGCTAACAGATTAACATTTTTAATATAACAATGCATTATTACATATGAATATTACAGTATTACATACATTGTAATTATGTGTCATTGATTTTTAAAATGAAATATTGTTTTGATGTCAATAAAAACAGAGAAAAAATGTCTGTTTATGAGTCATCTTTATTCGTTACATGTAGATGTAGAAAAATGCCAATGCATCTTTATTTGTTACACATATTCATGCACGTATATATCAATACATATCAAGACATGTCTACGGTGGCTGAGAGAGCTCAAAGCGCTGCAACTTCAGAAAACACATGCAAATCAAGAAAACATCTTCTTCAGTTTGACAGCAGGTGCTGCAAATGCTCACAAGGCAAACAAATAAAGAATTTTTTTTGCAGCATGTTTCTTTGTTTGGTTGTGTTCTGAGTATTTGCAGCGCGTTTCTTTATTTGTTTGTGTTGTGAGCATTTGCAGCGCGTGTTGTCAAATTGATGAAGTTGTGTTCAGGTGTTTTTTTCTATCTGCAGTGCGTTGAGCTCTCTTGGTCACCGTACATGTCTGCCTATGCATCTTCTTTATTTATTTGTCACACAAATATTCTAAGAATACAACAGAAACATTTTACAAATCTGCCCACAATGAATATATTTAAATGTTTTAACATTACAAAGAACAGGTTTCAGTTTCTTCACAAACATCATGATTAAGATAATCTAATCAACATTTTAATCACATTTGATCATCATACGATTTCATAATATTTTCATAACCCATAACCTTTTCCCTTAACCTGTGACACAGAAACCGTCAATGTTTTGAGGGTTAATATATATATATATATATATATATATATATATATTCAAATATATCTAACAGAATTAGTACCCAGTAACTCCTGTAATTGGATATACACAACTTTTTCTAATATCTTAGCAATTAAAGGTAGATTAGAAATAGGTCTAAAATTAAAGGGGTTACCAGGGAGATAACGCGAACTCTCTCCACATACAGTGAATGGATAAAAACAGTGATGATTGAAACAGATTATAGCATGATGACAAATTTGTGATCACTGTAGTGAAATAAGATGTTCTATACATAATTGTAGAGATGTCTCTGGGAAAATGTGAGCTGGAGGACTAATAATGGCATATCAAGTTGAATAGAAGAGAATCTTGGGTTTATTATCATTTTTGTCAATATTTGAGAAATATTCATTCCTAGCTGATCTCATAGCTCTCTGGAGGTTCGATAATGAGTCAGTGAATATTTCATATGAAATCTGAAATTTTTCCTTTTTCCATTTACGTTCTGCACTCCTACACTGATAAACACAACAGACAGTGTAATTATTACTCCAGGAAGATGATGATTTCACAGGTTTAGATGTCACTGAGTTCATAATAGTTATGCAAACAGAAATAAAAAGTGCTAAATGGTCCTCATGTTATGTTATAAAGTGTTACCAGACACTCTATAACAGGGGCACCCCTGCTCTATAACAACTCACTGTTACTGATTTATCAAGCAGCTTAAACTCTCAAAATCTCTCATCAGTCTATTCTGATGCATCAACACAGTTTCAATGATGAGTCATTATCTACCCTAAACCCAGGATAGAGCGGATGAGTGAATGTGGTCTGGACTGTGAGGATGAGGCTCATTGTGTCAGAGACGCTGTAGAAGGACAGAGTTCCTGCACTGTGATCCACATACACTCCTATTCTACTGCTGATGGGCTTTACAGGGAGTTCAGTCCATGTATTATTATGTGCAAATTAATTAATGGTGGGAGAGTAGCAAAAACACCAGGACTGATCATTATTTCCAAATCCACACTCATTACCCCATCCCTTCCTCTTGATGCTCTTATATGACACTGATATAAACACACTCCCACTCCACTCAATCTCCCAGTAACAGCGTCCACACACACTCTCTCTACACAACACCTGAGACCAACGATCAAATCTCTCTGGGTGATCAGGATATGGCTGTTCTGTGTAAATGTAAGTGCAAGTGTTATTGTAAGTAATCGCTCTGTTGCTCTCAGACAGACAGATGCATTGATTCACCGTGTTCAGATCCAGAGTGAGGTGACGGTAATCTGGTGGAGATAAAACACATCAGAATCAGGAATTATGAATCTGTTTGATCTTTTCATGTAGCTGAACTTGTCATGTTCATTGTATCATCAGTGTCTCAGTACAGATGACCAGATATCCTGTGCAAATAAATAATCATTTACATCATCAATTGTAAAAGGATTCACTCTTCTCTTTTAACTTCTACAGAAAGAACATCAACTCAACAAATGAGTTTTTCTGCCTATTTTCTTAAGACCTGTTCAAACCCCCAGAGATACACAGTAACAAAGCCACATGATCCCATTCATTTACTATGGAGAGATGGTGCTTTCCAGTGTCATGAGACATAATGACCACTGGCAATAGAACTGACAACCAATAAGAGTTAGGGTATATCATCAGCACAATATCAGAATTGGCTGATAAAGGTCTGAAATATAATAATCGAGACTGGCCAATAGGAAAAAAATATGGCGATACAATTTTTATCAGATGTATGATTAAGACAACTTTTAATTTTGACAAATACTAACTGAAATGAAAAATAATTAATTTATATTTATTGTACAGGAAATACTTGGTGTTGTTTTCAGTATTGACATGAACTATTGGCCAAAATTAGTTGAAAAATATTGGCATATCGAATATCAGCAAAATCCAGTATAGTGCATCTCTAATAAGAATGAAGACTGTGTTAATGGAACTCACCCCCAACTCGAGTGCAGGCAAGGTGAGACAGAGAGGTTCTGAAGGAGTTTCACTCTTCTAAATAATTTATCAGTAACAGGACACATGGATATAAATAAACTATGCATGTGCAATAAACTTTTGACAATCTTAGTAAATTTGCAACTTTTTGGCATGAGTTTAAATTATATATTGGTAAACATTTTTACAGTTAATGATTTAATGCACTGGCACTTATATAACGCAGGACTGTGACCCTCTAGCTTTGGAAGAGACCTTAGTTCCTGAACCAGTTGCTTGCTGTCAGGGCATGTTGCCATTGCAAGACACTCATGACGGATGCCTCTCTCACAGGCCGCCCAGCTCGAGGCCTTTGGAAGGACCCTTATCTTTGAAGGCTCAGAAATGTAGGTATTTCTAGCATTGAAGCACTTCCTTCCACAACTGAAGAGCTACTGTGTGTTGGTCTGCTCAGACAACACTATGATAGACTTTTAAATCAATCACCAGGGCGGGCTGCATTTGAACATCCTTTTTATGCAGGCACAGCAGATCCTGCTCTGGGCAGAAACCAAACTACTCTACCTGAGGTCAATTTACATTCCAGGGCATGTCAGTTTTGGGGACACACATCTTGTTGAGGCAGGGGCTAAGGCACTAAGAACAGAGAGTCCATCCACAAGTAGTGGAGTCCATATGGCAGAGGTATGACAAAGCAGAAGTGAACCCACTGTCCCCTCTTGTTCATGGCTGGATGCCATGGTACAGATGTGGCCAAGGTTTCATCTGTACACCTTTCTTTCGGACTGTTGAACTCCTAGGAGTTCTAGCTAGGGGTTTGCCAAGACAGAGTCCACCTGCTTCAGCCCAAGTCTGGTTCTCAATTCTGATATCTCTCCTGAAAAGCACTCCCTTAGTGAATCCCATCCAGTGGGACCTTCTGTCCCAAGTTTAGGGAACATTCTACGTCCCGCAGTTGGAGATTTGGAAACCTTTGGTCTGGCCCCTAAGGGATGTGAGCTCATAGATTCTGGTATTTCAACCGAGGTTGTTGAGACAATCCTGAGTGCCAGAGCTCCTTCCACTAGGAAATGGTATGCCCTAAACTGGCAGCGCTTTGTGTTATGGTTTGAACATCACCTGAACCCAGTTCACTGCCCGGCTGGTACAGCACTGGAGTATGCTTTTCTGTGGGCCTGGCTCCTGCCACTCTGAAGGTATTTTCTGCTAGCCAGATAACTTTGGATGGAGTTTCTATTGGGAGGCACCTTTTGGTGTCTTAGTTCTTGTGTGGTGGCAGACAGTTGAGGCCTATCTGCCAGTCACAAGTTCCATCCTGGGACCTGACATTGGTCCAAAGGGCACTAGCAGAAGTTCCATTTGAGCCTTTGGAGTTTGTTTCAGTGAAGATGGTGACTCTTAAAGTAGCTCTTTTAGCATTGACCACACTCAAAAGATTAGGAGACCTGCAGGCTCTGTCAGTAGCCCCTCTGCTCAGATTTGGTTCTTGGAATAGTCAAAGCTACAAGCAGGTGAGTATTTATCAGAGTTGGCGTTAAACTCTGCAGGACCGTGGCTCTCCAGGACCAAAGCTGGCCACCCCTGATCTATGTCCACTGCCCAGGCCAGTGGCGTAAACCCTCCCAGCTCTTGGTTTGTTTTGGTGGTCACAACTGAGGTATTGTGGTCACTAAGTAGTACCTTTCACATTGGATCACAGATGCCATCACCCTCTCGTATGAGACACGTGGGGTGGCTTTGCTTCTAGGAGTCAGGGCCCACTCCACTAACAGCATTGTGTCTTCCAAGCCTCTTGCCAGGGTTGCACTTTGCATGTAGTTTGTGCTATGGCAGGCTAGTCATCTCCACATACTTTCATCAGGTTTTACAGTTTGGATGTGGATTCAGCCCCAGGGTCTCAGATCCTGGTCCTGATCCAGGCCCTGGGGTCCAGGGGTTGATCTAGGTCCTGTATGCACTCAACAATTATCTGTGCCAGAGTTTCACAGCCTTGTGGGGCAGGCATCCTCCTTTGGCTTGGCAGCTTGGGTATTAACATTCCCATTGTCTCAACACCATGACAGCGTCAAAGTTCCTATTCAAAAGGAAATGTCTCAGGTTATGTATGTAACCTGGTTCCTGAGAAGGGAACAAGATGCTGCGTTGCCTTGGTCATGCCTGTGTGTCTCGTTCAGAAAACTAGAATCTTTTAACATGCATTACTACATATCGAACAACCACAGGCTCTGCACCCGCCTACTTCCACTCACTATTACGAATCTACATTCCCTCCAGAAGCCCGACATCTGCTAGTGAGCGACGCCTCGTGGTACCATCACAGAGAGGCACAAAATCACTTTCCAGATCATTCTCGTTCACTGTTCCTGGCTGGTGGAACGATCTTCCCACCCCAATCAAGAATGCTGATTCCCTGACAACTTTTAAGAGACAGCTGAAAACTCATCTCTTTCGACACTATTTGACTTCATCATAAAAAAAAATTCTCTTTATTTATTCCTTCCCTTTCTAACTTGTAATTATTTTGAACAATGCCTGAAACTTGGTATTATGAGCACTTCCTGTCTGCCTCTTTAGGATGAATCGCTTTATGTATTCCCCAATTGTAAGTCGCTTT
>JAFVLL020031957.1:0-32923 GCA_021397915.2 Tor tambroides
TACGTTAATACAGCTAGCCTTTCTAAATCTGTAAAGTTTGGTCAGGAACTCTGAAAATTTCGTCTTAACAAGGCGCCATCTTGGACCTCCCCGTACCTGCGTATTTACCTAGCTCGCCCATATCTCAGTTTGTCTGGGTGACGGTATCACGTCACGAATCACGTGGTCAAAACCATGTCTTAAGCAGAAACAAGAAAAGGGAAAGGAACTTTGGCAACTTTCTGATATTTGTCTGGGGTCTAGACAAGGTAATCTTTCTCAATCTTCCTTTTTTCTTCAGTGTAGCAAAACTCTCAGCGCTTCACGATTTACACACTGTTATTCGCTTAAACTAAATGCAACTTTTTTTTGGATATGATGAAATTGGTGAGAAAAGAGTTTTCGAGAAAATACTGCTGCAAAAATGTGCCGCGCTTCATGTTTCCGGATGTTTGGTTATCGCACCATTTCCCGACAGTTGTAACGGTTGTGTGATGGATCGCTACTGGTGCTTTTTTATTTGCAGAACACGATGAGCGGGTTTCGGTTAGATCTCAGCCCTCTGAAAGAGCCCCTGGGATTTATACGTGTCCTGGAATGGGTACGTGCTTTTCAGTTCAGTTCATGCCTCTATCATTCAAGCACCAGATACCATAATACAGATTTTAAAGTGTTTAAAACCCACAATAAGCATTTCTCCTTAAAAAGATACCATTAAAAAAAAGAGGAAGCAGAAAGCAATGTAAGACAGTGTAAGGCTTTTAATGATGATTCAAACTATTTGAAAAATTATTTGCATTTCTTCATATGTTGGTCTTAGTTCTGTTTAATCATGTGCATGCTTCCTTTGGTTTCAATTTTTATTATATTCCTATAAACATTCATTTATTCCACCTCCACCACTGTCTTTACAGATATTTGCTGTTTTTGCTTTTGCTACAACTGGGGGTTATTCTGGCTCTACCAGTTTCAACGTCAAGTGCCAGTACAATGACAGCAAAGAAATACATGTATCCTTCAGCTATCCCTTTAGGTAAACAATATGATTAACATATACATATGAAACGCTTTGTTTTTAATAAATATATTTTTCAGAATTACATTTTTTATTATTCTTTGTTACAAAGGCTCAATACCCAGAATTACAGTGTCCCAGACTGTGCAGTCAACGGAACGGTGTCTAAAACCAGACAACTGACTGGAGATTATTCATCTTCCGCTGAGTTCTTTGTAGCTATTGGAGTTCTGGCTGTCCTGTACAGCACAGCTACTCTTGTGTTGTATCTGGGTTACCAGCACATATACCGTGAATCTCCTCGTGGCCCCAACATTGTGAGTGTTTATAGATTCAGGTTCACATTGTATCTATTTTAAGAGTTCTGTGTGCATTCGTAAACCTCCACTATGTCTGTGCTTGTCTTTAAATTCATATCCCTTTTTATATTCAATGGCTGACTCAGACTCTGAATGCCAGTCACTGCATGTCTGATAGGTTAATTTATACACTTCCTGTCAGTCATTATATTAGCCTGTTCAATATTATGCTGGATTTCAGCATCAATTGGTTGTATGAACTTTGTGAGCTGTTTCTGAACATTGTGGGGCTGTGAAGAGTTCCACTTGTGTGTAAATGAAGAAACAGGGGGTGGGGTTTTTTTGACAACAGCTGCAACTGTTATTCCAAACAAAGCGTCCTGAGGATAAAGTAAAGGCATTTGAGTGTTAAATATAAAACATTGGTGCATAGATAACATTTATTAACATAAAATTTGTGGAATAATTACGTTTTTTTTTTAATGTTTTTGAAAGAAGTCCTGTATGCTTATATTCTGTAAATTATTTGCGTGATGGCAAAGCTGAATTTTCAGAAGCCATTACTTAAATATTCAGTGTCATATGATTATTCAGAAATCAATCTAATTAACTAATTGACTAAGCCGTCATACACTACCATTCAAACATTTGTGGTATGTAAGATTAAAAAAAGAAATTCAAAAAAAGATATTAATACTTTTATTCAGCAAGGACACGTTAAATTGAGCAAAAGTGACCATAAAGAAAGAAATAATGTTACAAAAGTTTTCTGTTTCAAATAAATGCAGTTCTTTTTAACTTAATATTCATCAAAAAAAAAAAAAAATCACCGTTTCAATATTCAACTGTTTTCAACATTGATAATAATCAGAAGTGCTTCTTGAGCGTCAAATCAGCATATTAGAATTATTTCTAAAAGATCATGTGACACTAAAGACTGAAGTAAAATATATTAAAATTTAAAATATTACATTTCTAATTAAGATGAAAAAGAAAACAGTTCTTTTAAATTGTATTAATATTTCAATTCATTACAGTTTTTTTTTCTGTATTTTTAACCGTATAAATGCAGCCATGGTAAAGGCAAGACTTCAAAAACATTAAGAATCGTAATTATTCCAAATATTTGACTGGCATATTAGAACAATAATAATATAATTTATAATACATTTAATAATTTATATACATATATATTTCAATATACATGTATTACTCTCTTTAGGATCTACTGTTAACTGGGATCTTCGCTTTTCTCTGGCTGGTGTGTTCATCTGCATGGGGAAAAGGCCTCACAGATGTGAAATTGTCAACCAGTCCAAATACACTTGTGTCTCTAAGTGACATGTGTAAGGAAACCAGAAACAAGTGCACTGCTGGGCACATCCCCTTAATGGGCCGCCTCAATTCCTCAGTGGTAAGAGGATTATAATGTATATGACATAAGGTGACCAGATGCGCCACTTTTCAGGGAGACGTTCAGCACAGGATTTCTAAATTGCCTAAAATAACCAAGTGTTGGTTGTTTGCGCTGCGCAGATCGATCATTATATGACACAAAGTACTGCGAGAGCTATAGAGCAGAGCAGGAGGCTCCATGCTTTCAAGGTGTCATAGAATGGAAAACTATATTTATCTTGGCATAGTTGAATAATAAAAGTTCTGTACATGGAAATGACATACCGTGAGCCTCAAACACCATTGTTTCCTCCTCCTTATGTAAATATCGTGAATGCAAAAGACCACTGAAAAATGGGCGAATCAGAACATAACACAGACTGTGACGTTACAGTCGGGATCACTAATAGTTACGCCCCCAACATTTGCATATACCCGCCCATGTTCTAGGCCAGCCAAACCTGCACAGCCGAATCATCAGAAGTTCTGCAGGTTTTGTGAAGAAACAAGCGAGGATAATAGCGAAAATAGCAGATCATGGAAATAAATGTTATGTTCCAGGCTGTGCAGGGGATGTGAAGTGCAGGGATGGGTTGGTGTCTGTATTCAGAAAGGCACGGAAAGCAAATTCTAATAAAATAACGCGAGCCACTAAAGGGACATGGTTAGCTGCTTGCTAGCAGTAGCCTGTTACATTACAGTACATAAGATTTCACTTACAACATAAACCGAGTAAGGAGAGATGACTGAGGATGATGGGGAATGATTTACAGATCCTGAGCACCACTGACAAACATCTGATCTTGTAAAATGTGTGTTAAGTACTGCCACTGTAGTTTACACAGAGCACGTGCGATCGCGAATCTCGAAAGTGAAAGTAAAAAGCGATTGTGCATTTCAATTCCCCGCATATTAATAGCGGCTCCCTGATGCCCGCGTGTTATATACAGTATAATTACCCAACGATATAACTGCGAGAGAAAGTATTGAAATATATATTTTCCCTGTGTTTCCTTCCTGCTGTGTGAGCTACTGAAATGAGCCGCACTTTGAAACAGCCAATCAGAGCAGAGCTCAACATTATTATTCATGATCCTTCCAAATAAGGTAATAACAGACCATTTCATTCTAGGGACAAATCCTAGGTTGTAAATGGACATGAAAAACCGTTTCTGGAGATTTTTTGCCCTTACCTAAGCACATACCTCCTATGTAGATATCAGAGAACAATTTAAAATATTGTATCAATGCATTCTATGGCACCTTTCAAATCGCTCTCGCGGTACTTTGATGTCATACAACGATCACTCGGCACAGCGCAAACAACCAACACCTGGTTATTTTAGGCAATTTAGAAATGCTGTGCTGAACGTGTCCCCGTGAAGTGGCACGTCTGGTCACCTTAGTATGAAAATACTAATTATTTATATTAATTATATAATTATTTTACTTATGATTTGTTTATCTATCCTATTTTCCCACATATTTTTACTGCTAACCCTTGTTGGTATTTATGTAATGTGAATCAAATGAATCTTTTTAGATATTTGGATTCCTCAACCTTATCCTGTGGGGAGGAAATTGCTGGTTTCTTTACAAGGAGACGCCATTGCACAAGTCAGCCAATCAGCAAGCGGGAGAAGGACAGTCATAATTAAACAGCAGGTCACATCTACATTCATCAAGCAGGTGTTGTTTCAGGATTAAAGTGGTGCTACATAGCACCCGGTCGACTAATGTTATGAATCTACCTAACTTGACCTGTGTCACAAATCCACCAAAGGTCCTTGTCTATAGAATATCTCCATTATATTCAGATATGGTCAAATTTAGATGTGCATTTTGCACACTACAGCAAAGCTGTATACTCGCAAAGGTACAAGAGCACCTTAGCAAATAAACTGTTTGTATGAAGTAAATAGCATCATTAAAAAGTTACATTTCATCTCTTTAATGTTACTGTCATGTTTCTCATGGGATTTGAACTTGTTACATGAACAAAATGTACTGAATATTTTTGACTCCTGTTCAGTGAAGTATTATTTTTTTTGAATTTGCTGTTCTGATGTTCCCTGATGCTGTTGTGTTTAGTTAGTTTTGGCTTTATAAAATATCATCTCAGCTCACTTTTCCACTGTGCTTCTTGTGGTTAAAATGGCCTTATATGAACTGTGTGCCTTATAACTTACTTAGCTTATATTTAAGAAATGTTTACATCATATCAGGCATGACTGATGTTAAAATGAATTGACTGTTTTTTTGTTTGTTTAACAACGCTGGAGGCCTTAAATAAATAATCATGATTTGTTTTATTGTGCATCGTATTGTTCTTTGGCCCACGTGTTCTTTAATTTCTAATTGGTAAATGACCTATGAAAATTAATTACTAATTCTAATTTAATTAAATAGGCTACAAACACAAAGGCAAAGCACATTCTTAGCCAAAACGTAATCTCTTTATTATCGTAATGCTCACAGTATATCAGCCTGCAATGGTGAACATCAACTGTTGCTGATGCTGGTGAGTTGTGTGGATGTTTTTATTAAAACAGGATGTACCTTCCTTTTCTGTTTTTTTATTTATTTATTTTTTTTACAGAGTTTACATGTTATGATGTAATATTCAAAAAATTGGGTATTTCCAGCGTTTCAAGCGCACGGACACGAGCTTGAAGCGATGTTCGATTCGTGAACGAATTGTTCTTTTGAGTCGGATCTTTTCAATGTTCACAGACTGGACAATTTGTTCATGAATCGATCCGAGCGGGTCTCGATTCAGCATGTCTTTTGTTGCATCGGACATTTCCTTCTCTGTATTGATAGTAAAGCGTTTGGAGTGAACCGAGAATTTGACGGATGGGAGTTACTTAAGGCAAGACATTTCAGGCAAAACCTTTTTTTTTTTTTAATGTTTGGTCCATTTTTGACATTTGGGCTATTTTGGTTCTGTAACTTATAACATGTCTTCTTTTTTATTACACGTTATTTTTAAAGGCAGTTTCAAATTTGAGTTAGAAATCTCTCGTAGCCTATAGGCCTACACCAAACTGGTATTCCATATTCTGAAGGTAGGCTATTTGTAAAGGGATATTTTTAATTTCTTAAAGTCCAGGTGAATTTGTTGTTGTCTGTTGTATATTTTCTGATTTATGCAGTGAGAAAGAGATATCCAAAACCCCCTGTGTAAAAAAAAATAGCTATGTCAGCAAAATGAAATAAATTTTAAATCTGGATTTATCCAATGTTCTCATGGCCAATTAAATTTTGTGCCTGTTCATGTGGTGTCTTAATTCCCTTGTCAAAAGTCAGAAATATTACCTTTAGAGGTATTAAAAAATAATTAAAAAATATAAAAAGTCATTGTCATTTCTCCAATAAATAAGAAAAAAAGAAAAGAAAATATGCTTGTGGTAAAAGCAAAATTGTGAACATTTTATACGGATTTTAAGTTTAAAAATGTTGAGTTTATGTTGGCTAATGTTTTTTTATCAACCTGCCCATAGACTACAGATAAAAATGAGCCACTCTGGCTAAATCTGGCACATTTTACATTGATTATTATGTATTAATAATGTGTTTAATCCCTGATTAAATAAATCGGGTGAACCGGTTCTTTGGAACGAACATTTAAAAAAAACCGACTCGCAGAATTGAGTCGGACCTCCCATCGCTAGAAGGTAATCCGTCGTGAGCGCGCAAGATGACGTCGCAATGCGCTCCCGTAGTGATGGTGGTGGAACGTGCACGCGCTAAATCGGTAATGGCTGCCCTAGATCGGCGGATTTCCATCGTTGACTTTGTAGAGCAAAGCTGGACCGCTTGGATCGACAGAGCGAACGTATCCACGCCGGAGGGTGAGTAAAATCATGTGGAGCTCTTGTTACTTTCGGTTGTAATCGCGTCGAGCGAGCACAGGAAATGGATTCGTTTGAAGAGAGCAAACCCCGGCACCACGACCCAAAAAAAGGCCCCGCCGGGTCCTAGCGCCATATGGGTTGCACTCCCACATACTGTACTTTTGGAAAATCTCCCAGGTCCTAGCGCTCCGTTTAGCCGATGAATATTCGCTTTACTAACATATACAGTCTTGATAATTAGCTTATAATGTGCCTGAACTCATTATGTACGTTGTCGTGTTGGTTAGAGTTTTTAAAGCCAAAAGATGCGGCTCAGAATGTAATGTTAGGTGATCTGACAGCCAGCTCGACGGGAAGTGAAGGTGGAGACGAGTCTCTGGCCAGAGAACTATCAAGATAAATAAACCTCTGAACCCATTTACACACTCACAGGTACATAATTACTCTGTTCGCCTCGAAAACATCTCATTATTATCAGATTATCATGCGGTGACCGCATTATGAAACACTGGGCTGATACTTCCCAATGCAATAGCCAGCAATCAAGAGGCATCTTCACATCAAACTCCCCTTGCCTTTTTTTTTAACATTACATCTGTATATACTATAACACACAGTGAGTTGGTCTCTCTCCATCTATCTTACTTATCAATTGATTAATAATAATAATTGCTTTTCTCGTGTATGTGGTTGATGTAATACAGGAAATGATCCATATTAATGAATGCAGTGAGCTGTGGTCATTAGAAATAAAAACATTAAGCACTGTTGCTTTGACATTTGATGGTGTGTCTAAAGCAGTTCTCAACTGGGGGACCAGGGCCAACTAGGGGGCCTCAACAAACTTTTAAGAGAACAGTCCAGGGTCTACAGGAATTACCCTGTCCTGAATTTTACTTCAACCACCTTCACAATTGTGTTAGAGCTGGACGTGACTTAAAACAAGTTACAAATAATATTATATTAAAATAATAAAACTTAATTAAATTGCTAAAAACTGCTGGAAAAGATGTAGGCGAACAACATGTAAAGGGACGTCACATTTGTGGTTAAAATTCACCACTAAACTTTGTTTTTGGCAACCATTTTTTTCCGTCCTACTCACAAATGCGGGTTTCATTTCACGCCTACTAACACCTAATCTGACTCAGTCAACCTCTATGCACAGTAAACGCATTGTTTACAATGCATTTGTTCTCGCCAGTGTTATTTTAGTATGATACACATAATAGTATTTATTTGAATGTTTAATTAGTTTTCATTTTTATTTTTTTCATTTTAATTTTAGTTAAAGCTTCAATAATTATGTTATGTGGTTTTGTATTTTTTTGCCAAGGCAGCATTTCTTTTATAAGTACTATATATCTGTCTGTCTATCATTTTCTCAACTTCAGAATAGAAGCTAACCAAGCTAATTCACAGACCCTGTGCAGCAAAAAAAAGAAAAGGAAAAAAAAAAGCTTTTTAATTTGCCCCCTGAACACATTCTGATTCTATTAAAGAACATACAGTTCTGAAAATGTTTGGAATTACAAAATTAATTGCAGTTAGTTTTAATTTTTAATATATATGAAGGAGTGTCAGTGTGAATGGACTTTGCTTAGTGCTTCATTTCCTGTTTTGAAGGGCTGTTTGTTTCACTGCCTCTTTTAGGGTCTTCTCTGGAAGAGTGCAGCAAAAATGTGAAGAAACGGATGGAAACCATGACTCTTAAGAAAGAGGGTTAGGCTTATGATTGACAGCTTGCAATGATTATGAGTGAAACGATTTTACATTCAGAGCGAACCCTTGCCACACATAAAAGCATTTTTCTTGCCCTCACAGACATGTCGATATATGGCCACTGCCCAGCACGTGATGACTTCTTCCTGGTGGTGTGCAGCCACTGTGGGCAGGTGGTGAAGCCACAGGCGTTTGAGAAGCATTGTGAGCGTCGTCATGGCCTCTTCAGCGAGCTCTACGACACGTCATCCAACTGCTCTCCTGACCGACCCCAACAGGGGAGACCCCCTTCCCAACATGGAGGCCTTTGTGAGGTTCAAAACAGCAGGCACCAGGGGGCTGGTCCCCCACGAGTCCCACCAACTCATTCTCCCCACCAGGGACATTCCAAACCACAGCGTGAAAGAACCAGGTGAGGAGGAGTGAGGTGCAGTTTAACTTGATCTTACGCGTCCACTGTTTATTCCAGTGTCATTTCATTCAAGTGTTATTTTCCAGTCTTCAGCAGGTGGATAAAGTTTCCCGAGAAACCCCTCCATCACCTCTACATTTACCCACGCCACCAAAAAAAGCAGCCCCATCAGTCGAGAAACCAATCCAGAAAAGTTTGGACTCACACACTCACCCGCACAGACCAAGAACATACAGCAGAACCTACAAGAAAGTCCTTAGTAAGTCTTTGATGCAACTCATAATGGGGAACAAAAAATCTTCTTGTCTATGAGTTTGTTATTATTTCAGACATATTGTACATTAACATGGATGATATTCCAAATATTCATGATTTTGCTGGCAGAATTTTACATTTATTTGATCATTAAGTGTTTTAAGAGTGTGTCATTAGTTTTAGTCTTGTGAATCTGTTCAAATGGTCCGTTTAAATGAATCAATTTAAAGAACTCCATTAAAAATTGATTAAGAAAATGTCATTTGTTCCTGTGTTGGCAAAGCTGAATTTTCAGCAGCCATTACTTCAGTATTCAATGTCACATGATTCTTCAGAAATCATTCGAATATGCTGATTTGCTGCTCAAGAAACTTTTCTTATCATTATCAATGCTGAAAACAGTTGTGTTGCTTCATATTTTTGTGGATACCATGAAACATTTTTTTAGGATTTTTTGATGAATAGAAAGATTAAAAAAGTGTTTGTTTGAAATTCAAATCTTTTGTAACATAATAAATGTCTTTACTGTAACTTTTGAATTTAGCGCATACAGTAATAATTTATTTAAAGAAATGTAAAGAAATCCCTCAAATATTGCAACATACTTTTCCATAAACATTTTGAATATACTTATCTACAGTGTTTTTTTGTTTGTTTGTTTCAAATGTTTCCTCTTGTTGAAACCAATTTGTTTATTCCAGAAAAAGAATGTGACTTGGACAAGCACTGTGGGGTGATGGATCCTGAGAGAAAGAAACTGTGCACCAGACTGCTGACCTGTAATGTGAGTATATATTTAACATACAGAAACAAGTACACCAGCATAAAAAAAATTGAGCAATTTTGGACTAAAGCATTAATTTCTTGCTGGTGTTTCTGTTATCTGCTCTGCTGCAGATTCATTCCATCCATCAGCGCCGGCAAGTGGTTGGGAGGCAGAAACCTTTCGACCAGCTTGTAATGGAGCTGAAGATGAGCTCAAAGCCTCGAGAGCGCCCCCCTTTGCCCAGAGAGGTTCCTGATGAAGGGTCCACCCACCATGAGACCTCTGTGTCTCAGATTGGGCCTGTGCACTACAAATGCCAAATAACTAACTCTTCTATTCTCAGGTCTATAGTTCTGCATTCTGTGATTTAAAGGGATAGTTCACCCAAAAATGAAAATTCTGTCAATAATTACCCTCGTGTCGTTCCAAACTTAAGACCTTTGTTCATCTTCAGAACACAAATTAAGATATTTTTGATGAAATCTGAGAGCTTTCTGACTCTGCATTGACAGGAACGGAACTACCACATTCAAGGCCCAGAAAGGTAGTCGGCAGGACCACACGCATGCGTTGTGGTACCCTCATGAATACGTGTCAAAGACGAACATGAAAGAGAAGTTGTTGTTGAATAAAGTCATTATTTTTGTTTTCTTTGCGTACAAAATTTTTCTCATAGCTTCATAAAATT
This sequence comes from Tor tambroides, assembly GCA_021397915.2. Taxonomy (NCBI): domain Eukaryota; kingdom Metazoa; phylum Chordata; class Actinopteri; order Cypriniformes; family Cyprinidae; genus Tor; species Tor tambroides. The sequence continues at coordinate 10,389 of JAFVLL020031957.1, forward strand.
AAGGTTGAACCATTGATGTCACATGGACTATTTTTACAATGTCCTTACTACCTTTCTGGGCCTTGAATGTTTCAGTTGCATTGCTGTCTATGCAGAGTCAGAAAGCTCTTGAATTTCCTCAAAAATATCTTAATTTGTGTTCTGAAGATGAACGATGGTCCTATGGGTTTGGAACAACATGAGGGTGAGTAATTAATGACAGAATTTTCATTTTTGTGTGAACTTTCCCTTTAAATAATGGAGAGTGAAGCTTTCAAGCTTATGTGATACTTGGACAGGACATTTATCTGAATGTGTGTGTTTACAGGTCCATGAATTCATCACAGGGTGTTGTAGAGATCAAGCAGGAGTTGATGCGCTCTGAGGAGACGCAAGTGGAGTCTCTCTCAGGCGATCTCTCCAGTGAGGAGAGTGATGGGGAGAACTGTGAGGACTTTGCTCATTTACCAGCAAGTACCTTGCACCCTAAACCCCTGGGTGTAAGTATTTTTCTTCATATCAAAATTGAAGCACTTTTTAAACTAAGAAGTGGTAAAAATCCCAAGAAATCTTAATGTAAGATTATGTTCATAATAAAAGTTACAAAAAATGCAGTTTCTTCTAATAATATCCCATTTAGAGTAAAATGAACCCATGTTTGTCTCCTCTCTCATGTTCTTCCCAGCTTTGCACATTCGGGGCACGTGTTCTTGGCCGTAGTGTGTTAGCATTTGACCGAAGGTTGCTCCACCTGCGGTCAGCTTTCAGCGTTATGATGGAGCAGCACCTCAGCACTTATCTATGGAAGTAAGATGTTTTATTACATCAAGCTGATGATCTTGTGACATTCACAAGGCTTATATTTTCTGTGTTCTCAACATTTAGCCGATTGCATGAAATGCAGTGAGGTCTAGAAGTCTGAGAGCACTATTAAAAATCCTTCTACTTTTGTATTTTCCTTATTTAATGCAATGTAATTTTTTATTAACATAAATATGATCATCATAACAAATGTATTGAAAAAAGTAAAGGAATACTTAATATTTTGTATTGGCTTTTGAATTAGAATTTTTATACATTGAGTATTTTTAGTTTAAGTTTTAGCAATGAGCTTATTATATTTAAAAAAAAAAAAAATTAGTTTTATTTAATTTTAATCCTTCAACTTATTTGTCAAGGCAACAGTTCTAATTTCTTATTATTTTTATCTAATGTTTGTGCTTTAAATCATCTCTTTAAATTTTTGTTATTTTTCATTACAAATGTATTGTCAGTAAAATAACTTGTTTAAAAAATTAAATTAAATACATTTTTAATATTTAATTAATCTGTTATTATTATTAAATGCTAATAGTAATTACTGTGTTTTTAAATTAGTTTATATTAATTTATTTGCTTTAATTACAAAATGGGTTGTTTTAAAATGTATTTTTGCAAGAATGGATTTTTTTTTTCTCTTTTGCCTGTGAATTTTGTTTGTTGTAAGTATATCCTATGTCTGCAGGAAAATCCCTCAGGTGTCAGAACTATGCTCTCATCAACCCCTAAACACCACAAACACCTACAATTCCCATGATGCCACACGCAGCTCAATACCCATCCGCAGCGCCTCTACTCTCAGGACAAGCACCTCAGGACAATCAGAGCCCACTAACCTAACAGCCGCCTCCAAACTACCACCGAAAGCCCAGAAGACCTCAGGCCACGCCCGGCCCCGTAACCCTGCGGGTCGGACCAGCAAACAGGCTTTGCAAGCGGGTTTCAGGGAGCTTCAGGAGAGTCCCACAGTCAGCAAGCGCCGGAAATCACCCAAAGAGGACAAGGACTCGCCTGGACAGTCCAAAATCCTATTTCTCCCCCACCACAAAGACCGCCAGTCCTCCTTGAACAGAACTGCGATTTCTTCACCGCATGGACCATTTAATGGCGCACACTCACTTAGCAGCAGAACACACCCACCTGAAATGAAGGGGCTGATTAAGCAAAGCCCCGCCCACATCTCCCCCTCTCCCTCCCCAGAGTCTGATAAGGGAGGGGCCTTAGGGCTCAATCAAAGGGCTGTTGGGTACGAGCATAAAGGGCCTGGCAGGAAACGTAAGACCTGCGACGCCTCTCCCCCCAAAAACAATTCATGTGCCCCTAAACCCAATATCCTCTCCTCTTTCTCCCAAACTCACTCCAGCCTGGTGTCCTGGGGTGGGGATGGCAGACCAGCATCAACCTCCCACAATCTGCAAAAGAAACTGGGTGCACAGAAGGTATGTTTAACACATTTATCAGTAGTTTAACTAAAGGTGCATTCAGTATTTTTTATTTTTTTTTCATTCGCATTCATTTTAATTTTTTCTTCAGTGTTTAATAGCTCATAAGAATCTCATTTAATAATTAATCATTTAAATGAAATCTAATATTAAAAAAGCATCATTGGGTTCCTTTGTCTTAAAAGATGCCGCTAAATATGATTCATAGAAAAATATGGTAGTTCATTTGAAATTGTATTATTTTAAATACTATAGTATTTACTAATATTTTAAATTAGGCTTTATTTTTAAATTTTCATTTTAAATTTAGTTTAAGCTTTAGTCATTTTTGTTATGTGCTTATAAAATTTTATTGAATATTTTATTTTATATATATATATATATATATAATTATTATTATTATTTTCAGGTCTAGTAATTTTAGTATTTAAACATATTTATTTCAGTCAGTTGCCAAGACAAGTTTTTTTTACATTGAAATTTTTTATATAATGTCTTCTTATTTCAATTTCCAAAAACAGTTTTAAAGGGATAGTTCACCCAAAAATCAAAACATTTGATTTTGAAACTAACCCTCCTGTCGTTCCAAACCTGTATGAGTTTTTTTTCTTGTGTTGAATATAAAAGAAGATATTTTGAGGAATGCTGGTAATAAATCAGTTGATGGTCCCCATTGGCTTCCATAGTATTTCTGTTCGGTACAACTGTTTGTTTTTTCAAAATACCTTCTTTTGCGTTCAGTGTAAGAAAGAAACTTATACAGGTTTGGACGACATAAGGGTAATGACATAATGGTTTATTTATAATAAATAAATAAATAAATAATGACAGTTTTCAAAAACTATTCCTATTTTGTTGTTTCTAAACGTATTGAAAACACTTAAATCATACGTTAAACAGCATTTTATAATCTTTTAAAATTTAAAATATTTGTTAAATTTCTATATTGTCATCATTTTTGTGCATGCAGTGAAAAACCGAAGAAATAGTAGACAGTTACAGCAAGTAAAACTATACATTTTCCTTTACAAAATCCAGTTATTTTTCTTCTTTTTTTAGTGCTTATATATAAATATTTGTTGATTGATTTTTTTTTTTTTTTTTTTTTTTTTTTTTTAATGACCCAAATTAAAAAGCTTTTATAGGCTATTAGGCTAATGATATGATTCATCTAATGTGAGTGCACATCATTTAAAAGTACTATTGATTTCTTTAGGCATAAAACACTTCAATACCGAAAATACTTAGTGCACCTTTAAGTGCTTGTTTGATGTGATGTGTTAAATAATAACCTAATATCTTACCAATGTGTAAGGTTCTGGAAGCTCAAGCAGCTCATGGTAGACATATAATCCTCTTGTTAGGGAAAGGAAATACATTAAAGTTATTGAAGAAAACTGGCAAAGCTTCATTTTTAAACACTTCAAAGATAAAAATACACAGTGTTAGATAAAACAACAAGTATAGGAAGTCACAGATTGATAGTCTGTTAAGATGAATCATCAAGGTTTAATTCAGCACAGTGGTTGAGTCTCAGCTCTGAATTTAGATCCTTTTCCTGACCATCTGCTCTTCTTTTCTCCCAACAGCCAAAGCTTCTTCACTGAGGGAGTCTGCCTTAAACTCCTCCAGAAGCACGGGCTTACTGCCATGTGTATTTGCCACAGACTTTATGCACAGGATCGTTGAAGTTCACTGTAAGAGGATGTATCTGTATGTGCGTGTCTGTGTTTTGTATACTGTATTTCTATGTGAATGAATGTGTTTTTGAATGACCTGCAAATGAATATAGAAATACCTCAAGACCTTCCTTATGCTGCTAAACGGACTGTCAGATAATAGACTCTGAAATAAATATGCCAACATCTTTCTGTTGTCTTGCTCTTTATGAATTGAGCTGCATCATCTTACCACTAGATGACACTAAAAGGCTAGATACCTCCATTTTACACAGACAGGCCAAAGGGTCATTTTTTGTTTGTTGTGCTGGATGAATAGTGGTCGTGTACTTCAGTGTAGATGCTGCATAGCTTAGTTTACAGATGTCATTGTAGAAATGACCTAGTGAGTGCAGACTCTTTTGGGATAAATAAAAATCAGTATTTGTGCTACGCTGTCAATTTAACACAGAAAATAATTTCATCTCATGCCTTGGGGCAAGTATGCAATTCAAGCATGTAATGTAAAGCAAGTGCTCATTTCAAAGGTTCTGCATATAATAATGTGGTTATTGTGGAAACTAATGGTTCCTAATAGAGGTTGCTTCAGATAAATAGTGGTGTCGGCTAAATGTAAACTAACATGTCTGTTTGATTAGACAGGAAGCATAAGAACAGGAAAAACAGTCCGTTTCATTTTTTTTATTTGCTTTTATATTATTGATAAATAATACTTCTCATAGGTAAACTTCCATGTGGGAGGTCTGCTGGTCCAGAATCAGTTTCTGGATTATCCTCAAGCAGTCCGTTTCGCTCTAGGATAGGGAACTACGCCACCCGGCACTCATCAGTCTCATTTTTGACATTCAGACTAAATAAGCTTTTACAGTAAGGCCTTTAGCTCTAATACTGGACCTGACAAGGTTTATATTCTCGCTTTCAGAGGCTAGTAATTATAGCTGAGACTTAGATGTCAAACCAATTAGGGTTCACACAATTTTTTAGCAGTATGTATGTATATCAGGATGCTTGCTTACTAAGAATTGGTACAGATATGTCTACATTTCTGAGATTCTGGTAGATTTGTGTTAGCCTACTGTATTTTATGTACTCAAATCTAGACTTAATAGACTAGACTAACTATCAAATGCTGTTGAAATTGTTACTTGTTTTGAATTCTGTTAATCTAGAGTTTTAAGAGTCTAAATGTTAGTAAAGAACTGAAGGGACTTGATCTAGTCTCTAGTACCACGTATCTCAAGCACCAAGTTTTTAAGGCCGTTCATATCAAAAAGGATAACTGTAACAATAAATTTATTCCATGTCCAACAAAACATTACATTTATTGTACTGTAGGGATGTGCTGCAGTTATATCATTTGCCACTTTAAATGCTCAAGTTTCTTAAAGTTGTGTGGATTCTGATTTTATTTTTTATTTATTTTTTTTATTGTTCGTCAGCTGGAAAAAAAAAATTGTGAAAGTGATTCCAACCATATAGTTGCCCTTATAGTTAAAGTTGTGGTTTGGACTCCACTATTCGTAAAGAAATAGAATGATTATTACAGCTTTGTAGTTACTATTATAGTTATCGTCCTTGGTGTGAACGGGCCTATAAACTGATACTAAAGCTAATATAGGACAGTTTTGAGAGTTAACATTTGCACAAGTGCTTCTAAAATGAGCCATTTTGACATGTAATCAAAATTCACCCTATTTACTTATTTACTAGATTATGAACAATTCTTCAGTTATTTCAAGGAAAAAAACAGTTTGTCTTTAGAATATTAATCAGAATGACTTGCATTTTTCCTGAAATAACTCTTTTTGTTGTTGTTTTTGGATGTTAACCAATAGCCAGAGCTAATCAGGCATTTTATTCATCAAACCTGCATTCGGTATGGCTCCATGCTGGTTTATAACACCACTTTTCACAATTCAGTCCATTTTCTGCCCCACTTTTCTTTTCTTTTTTTTTTTTTTTTTTTTGAGTATAACGTTTCACTTAGAAATACATCTGATTACAAAAGTAAAACAGGCTGCAAACAGCAATTCACATTGAAATTTCTGATTAATGCAACAGAGTTTTGGTACTTTGATGCAGTCTGTGATGCTTCTTGAGATTTAATTTACTGACATTAAAAAATCTCAATTTCTGTGCCTAAATAACAACATATAATAGACAAATAGATGATCAAATTTCAAAATACATGACAGAGAAAGACCTTTACAGTCAGTGTCATTAAAATAGGTTTACCAATATCCTATAGTCACAAGTGGAATCTAGACAACTGTATAGGAACAACAATACACAGAAGAACAAGGAATTAATTGAGTCTCTTTGGAACCTCAAGGGGGAAAAAGCTACCTAAAATGACACGATCTCATAAACACTGTAAAAACAAACACTGTTTGCACATACAAAAGCACAGATGTACTGTCAAATGCTGAGTAATGAACAGTGGAACTCTGCTCATAGCGAAATAGCCAAAGACACAGTTCAGAAGAACACACAAGACAGGGGTGAAAAGCTGCTGGATGTGGTTTTAGGGGGAGCACTTGGCTTTTCTGTCTCTTTGCGAACAGACCGCAGAGATCTCAGGCCTCCTCCCACAGCGCTCGTGATGGTAAGGCCTTTCCCTCCCCTCCACACTAATTTTGGATTGCAGCTGGAGAGACGTGTAAGAGACCGTAACTGCCCATGACTGCAGTCTGCCATAGCTGCTATTATCTGTCATTCCCTCTCCCTGAGATAATACTGTTTGTGAGTTCATCCACCTATCAAACATTTAATAGCTTCACCCACTCCCTCGCTCGCAAAACAGGATGTAATTACGATGTTACTAGGGAAAGAGGTCGGAGGAAACTAAGATTGCTCCCGCTGATCCCAACCAGACCCTGTTATAAATATGAGGTTATGGTTAACACGTGAGATGTGTCCGATTTCTTTCCAGGAAGAATGGAAGTGGCATTCCCAGAATGAAGGGTTCTAGAGACTGTGTGTGCTGCGCTGGACGTTCTAAATCCACGTCTGGTTCTCTAACATCATTGACCGGCATTCTATAACAGTCCTATCATGCCTTTCGAGTCCACCGGGACAATCAAAATGCGTAATGTTGCTATCTGGTTGGATTGCATCTAGTCATCTACCTTGAGCGCAGCCAACAAGCTTTACGCATTACATTATGATTCATAGCAGTCTCTTTAGATTCCTATGGCGTTGTATATGCAAATACAATATTGGTCTTTGAAAGATCACTGCTGTATGCCTGTAGTAATAATTTAATTCTGTAGAATCTCAGAACATGAGGGGGATTCGGCTAATCACTGCGTTTTGACCTTCAAACTTCAAACTTGATTTTTAATTCATTCAGAAAACGATAATGGTTTGAGCTAAAAAATAATAATTAAAAATTCCCTTTTAATAACATTGGCGCTTCAAGGGCTTAAAAAATGACATCCATTCTGACAATGGATGAGTCAGCACTGACTCCAACCACCACAAGTGCAAATGAACGCAGAGTGAGAAGAGGTCTGAGTGTCCGAAACTGTTTTGGCTGTTGAATCCAGGCTCAAATCATCATAGCTTTAGAGATGAGAATGCAAGCAGATGGGACACGTCATTCTATTAAAAGATTGCATTAGCATTTCGGTTATATGTCACTCCCTGGTTGTCATGACAGATGAGCTCAAGCGGCTGAAAATGCACACGTTCTGCATTTTTTATGCGAGGGGTAATGCGTTCAAAAATGGCTGTATTTAAATATAGTTTCATATAAATGGAACTGTGTAAGTTCTTGATATCCAATATTTAAACTTCTAAAATTGCTAATGAAATTGGACTGAAAGAGTCTAGATTCAAACAGCCAATCGTGTTTAACCAGGATATGATTTTTTCCATTGTCATATATAGGTGGGGGATGTTTCATATAAGTGTTTCAAAACAACTTATAGTTTTCCAGAGAAACGAATACTTTTCCATCATCATTTTTCTTGTGACTGTACTCTCAAATGCTATAGTGCATTGCTTTCCCCTGCAATGACCAACTGCATATGGCTTTACATAAAGTGGTACGGTTGGTTAGTTAGCATAAAATGTGGTAAATAGGATTAGCTACAAGGGCTTCATTCTATGCTATATTCTTTTTAACATTAGCAGTCTGCAAAGCTCATGCTTATGATGTGATTTATATAGAGGATGTATTAATGTTCTAACGTCCCTCAACCAATAACTTTCTAGCTCGATCGTTGAGAAATCGCAAACTGCATTGTTTACCCAGACTACCTCTAGTCACACTTAGTGGGCTTAAACTCACAGGAACATCTAAACACTCCAAGTTTAGATTCCACTAATATGGCAAGACCTTTTCACAGTATATACTTAAGTGCTACAGATTAGAATGCTGGAAAGGTTTTGCAGAAACAGCCAAACACTGAGGATGGCAAACTGTGTACTTTAGTCTCTTTGTCCAGGAAAGCCACAACAAAGAACTGTCTCTAGCCAAAAAGACACGTCTTCCCTCAGACTACAATGGGAGTATCAGAAAAGACCGAACTAATCGAGTCTGCCACCGATTTCTTCCGCTTTCCTTTTCCCTGCATGGCCTCCTCATCCACTTCTTCATCTCCGTTAGGATTCACCTTTCCGTTCTGTCCCTGCAGGTCCTTGGGGTCTATGAAGGCCACGTGCCTGTTGAGCTCTGCTTTGGTTGCCATATCCTCGTGCGTCGGGGTGACGCTGAGCATGGAGGAGTGGATGCTGTCTTCATGCTGGTTCTTTTTGCCCTGGTCTGGACAGCAGAAGCAGCGACAGGGTGTCAGGTACAGATAGATAAGTACCAGAACCACGCTAGCCAAGCAGCCCACCAGAGTGGTGTACGCGGTGTTGAGGGTCTCGCTGTTGCCGTTGAGGGTGAAGTTGTGGACTTTGACCACCACGTAGAGCGTTTCATTGAGGTATTCACTCACTGCGAAGCAAGTGTACACACCTGAGTCCTCAGGTCGTATCGATTTTATCTCAAGGTTGCCGTTATTCACAAACTTGTCATTATTTGCATCGCTCTGGTTACTCTCAGGAGACACCAATATGTTTCCAGGTAGCATCCAGGTCTTGGACATTTTCTGCTGTCTGGTATCACAGCTGAGGGTGAGCGTCTGCTCCAAATAAGCCTCTTGGTCGGTTTCTTTAAACGTGCTGCAGTTCATATGAGTGTTGAGGTCGTACAAACGCAGCACCCGTTTATCCGGGCCGGGATGCACGCAGGTGTGTTCGTCCTTGAAGTCCACTGCTGAATTGAGCCGTCGGATATACCAATGAGACATCAAACTGTACAGCTCACAGTCGCAGATGAGGGTGTTGTTGTGGAAGTACAGCCCGTTCTTGATCCAGGCCGGCAGCGCCTGGAGGTCTTGAATGGGGAGAACTTTGATCCGATTGGAAGACAAGTCCAACAGACTCAGCTTGTCCAGTCGGCTCTTGTCCTTGAGGAGCTCCAGGGGGAAGCGGGACACCTGGTTCTGGCTCAGGTAGAGCTTCTGCAGGCCAATGAGGCCTGAGAAGGCTGTACGGTCGATCTGTGAGATCTGGTTGTTGTAGAGCAGCAGAACCTCCAGATGTATCAGTGGCTCGAAAATGAACTCGTCCAGCTGTCGCAGTTTATTCGATGACAGATCTAAGTAGCGCAATTGCTTTACGAAAATGAATGCCTCAGAGGAGATGAATGACAAACCGTTGTGGCTGAGCAAGAGGTTGTGGAGGTTGGGAAGTTTGTGCTTGGTCCATTGTGCGCGTAGTCCGGTTATCTCGTTAAAACTAACGTCAAGCACAGCTGTATAGTTGGGCAGCTCGGACGGAACCATCGTCAAGTTCATCTTGGAGCAGCTGACAATGTTGCTGGCGCATATACACATTTTGTGACAATTCAGCGTCGATCCTCTGGACCTGGGGATCAGTGCAAGAATAAAGGACAAGCAGACAGCCCACCTAATGCGCCACTTTATGGAAGGGGGCATCTCTGACACGCAGTTAAAATGTGGATGTGACGTAAGTCATAGAATCCTCTTCAGTAATGTGGCTGTGTAAATCCTTTCCACACTGTTTGGAGGAACAGCTTGTGGGACTGATGATGCAAATTTAGAGCTACAAGACAAAAAGAAACAAATGCGATTTATGTTTTATGTTTCAAAAAAAAAAAACAGATTGTCACAAATTGTTAACCTGTTTAGACCCACTGTCCATTTCTTTCTTTTTCTGTCATTTAGTAATCAATTCACAGAATTTTTAGTTGGCTACAAAGCAAATGCTTAATTCATTGCTGCTTTTTGACAAAATATTTTGGTTTTGAAACTGGCCTGTGACAGGGCAGAAAATAATAACATAATTCTATTATATTTAGACGTATATAATATTATATAATAGACATCTATTGCACTACATTGCTTATGTATTGATATTCAACTTTTATTTCTGTCTGAAAACATGCCAAAGTTGTAGGTGGTGTGGCACTGTGAAGAAAAAAACCCCTGAGCTGGTCACTGAAAAAGTGCAGGTTTGAGAGGACGATTCAAATGACTGTCCCTATAAGTGTACTTACTTAGCTATATAAATTATATTTATTAGTTCATCTTACACTGGTAAAATATAATATAACTTGAACACTTCAATACTATGTACAGTGTTCATTAAAAACATCACTTTTTTGACTCTATATATGGCCAGGTTTATGGTTGGTAAAAACTGTTTTAGAATATGTAAACTGGTAAAAGCTGGCAAAACGTTTTGGACCAGAAAACAAACCAGCTACCATCTAGTCATAAGGTGGTCATCAAACTAGTCTGTTACACGGTAGCTGGTCAACGAGCTATAGCTTGCGCCAACTAATGACCATCAACTACACTGGATTTTCCAACAGTAAAACATGGTCACATTTTGTGTCGTTTGGAGCATAATTCGGGTCTGAACGGGTTAAGGTAACATGAATGAATGTGAAAACAGTATTGTCAGGACAAGTGCGCGCTCACCGCGCGCAACATTATGCATGCGCATAGGTTTACAAACAAGCTCTGACCTATTCATTCAGAGAAGAGTACGTGGCCCACATGGCGGTATCTAAATGTGCAACAACAATATGTGTTTTATTTATTATTTTATTTATGTATTTTTGTGTGTTTGCATGTCAAAGGGGGGAAAAGCTAATTTGATCAACGCTCCGGGCAAAACTCATTGTAAGTGTTAAGATCTCTGTGTTATGGCCTCTACGGACTCAACATGGTGTAGCATTGCACCATTTACCGTATGCATGCAATTAACCCGTGATTTTAATGGGATAAAAATTACACAGTCCTAAAAAACGCATAAATATATTACCTGCATACTGTTGTGCCTAAAAATGTAATTATAAAGTAAAACATTGTCTCGTTTTGTCAATTTCACATCACAGCAGTGTGACACGTCTTTCCCATTTAAAGAAAGACAAAACGGAAACGACGAGGAAGAGGTGTAGACGTGTAGTCTTCAGAGAGACTGAAAATAAAACGTTTCCAACACGAGCGCAGAGCGACAAATGATGACAGACACACCGATAGAGCTTAACACAAGCAAGAATATAACATTACACAAAGAAATAGACTCAGCGCCATATCTCAGTACTAACCTTGAGATGTATCATCGCAGAGACACATTAATCCCTTTAGAAAGTCCATTTCCCAAGGAGCGCCAGAGCTTTTCTTTGATGCAGTGTGACTGAACGGGTGTAAATAAGCCCGCCGCAGCGCACACACCTCTGATCAGCAGCAGCATCTCTTCATGGGCGCATGAGCAGACCTGCACACACACACACACACACACACACATACAAAATCAACGGCTCCTACTGGAGAACTTGAGTTTGTGTCCGCATAGGCGAAGCATCCGTGAAGAGGTCCGTATTTCGGCCGTACTTTCGTTTTGATTTACATCATTTTTTAAACTGTAACATTATTTTCAACTGAGTGAGCACCTAATTACACATTTATGAAAGTAGCTTATTATTTCTGGTCATTTTTTTTTTTCAATAAGAGCCTATGCTACAAACAATAAAAGAGCTATCTATCTATCTATCTATCTGTCTATCTGTCTGTCTATCTATCTATCTAGCTATCTATCTTAGCTGGTAGAATTTAGAACATGATTATGACCAGCTTATACCAGCTAAGCCACCTATCATATTCCAAAACACAGAGTAAACATCTTAAAATGAATTTTCTGACAGGCATGAGGCAACTGCAATGATAATCAAAGATTAAATACTTGTACATATTTCCTTTATGCTTTTGTTTGATTCAATGTAATACTTTGAAATCTACAATTTTATCATTTGAATCCATTGTGGTTACTCTTTAAAACAAGGTTCCATTACCATTAATGTACTGACTTAAACAACAATGAGCAATACATTTTGTTGTTACTAATTTTTGTTAACATTAAATACAACTGTTCATTGTTAATTCATGTTAGCTCAGGTCCATTACATACAGTAATATTAACAAATACAACTTTTGATTTTAATAATGTATGGTTCACGTAATTTTCATCGTTAGTTCATAATGTAGTTAACTAATGTTAACAAATGAAACCTTATTATTGTTAAAAGTTATTTATGAAAAATCACACAGAGCAATATACAATATTAGAGCCTTTAAATATTACATAAATAAAGATAGAAATCTGACACTTGTAACAAACAAAGTAATAATCTCTTATGCAAGAGAGTAAGTTTCTGTTCCATGAAAACCCAGGAGAGTAGGCGACAGGCTGACACTGACGCTCCTGCAGGTTTGTAATTGCACTCTTGCATACGTAATTGCATTAGTCCAGTCTTTAGTTAATTGCCTTTCTCCTTTTGTCTCATAAAAAATGTCCCTTAAAACAACTTCAGATGAATAAAAGTCTCTGAATGCATCAACATGCTACCTAAAAATGCCAGTAAATAAATAATTCTGCAGCTTCCCAGAATAGAGCCACAGTGACTAATTTGCTAGACACATTTTAGCTCTTACTGATATCTGATACTGATATTTTAGCTCTACAGATACTGAGCTTGTCTTCTCTGCTGACATGTTCTGCATTAGTTTATGGCTATATTAATAGCATGACTCGGGTTGATTTGGAAGGTTACTGTGTCCATTTAGATGAGAGTGTGTTGGCTAAATTCATGTTCTTGCAATAACCATTGACATTGAAGACCTGCAAAATGCCATCAGACTCTGTCATTCTTTTCTCTTTCAGATTCTCTTTCCAGCGGGAGCTTTTGAACTCTTCCATAAATCTCAGAGCCAGAGAACAAAGGTGATCACTGTAGGTGGGCTGGAGATGTTGCAGAACTAAAGGATGAATCCATATAATCCTCAATAAATCATTCTCCCATTATCTAAACCATTTCAAATGCACAAAGGTTTATTAATACCTAGACTATGCTTCTCATTAAAGGATTTTACAGTCTTAAAAGTAATCTTAAAAGTTCTTTATGGTTTCTTTTATAACAGAAAAAAAGATTCTTTAGATTATTAAAATGAACAAAAAAGTTTTTTTGAAGAACTGTTCACTGAAAGTTTCTTTAGGGAAGCAAAAATGGTTCTTGTATTGCATTATGCATTATGAAAACCCCTTTTTTTTAAGAGTGTAGGCCAAATTATACATGCATCAGGTACAGCTATCAGAATAAAACAAAATGATTATTATTATTATTATTATTTGTTTTTGGAAGACAGTGAAAGTCAGTGGGGTCCAGTCGTGTTGTTTTGGACCCCACTGACTTTCATTATATGGAGATCATATATATAATTTTTTTTTCTTTTCTTTTCTTTTTTGGTTTGGAATGACATGAGATGGCATAAATAATGACAGAATTTTTCATTTCAGTAAAAAGTTAATAAAATGAAGAAATACTGAAAAATATTATGTTTCTTGTAATCAAGACCACGACAGACCAAAATACATACAATCATTGGATCTCTTAGCTGGGACCTAAAGCCCAGGGTTGAGTGCAGGGGAAAACTGCCAGCAGAATACATCTTAAATTATTATCACTGTTGAAGTGTGAACAATCAACAAGGTAAATTAGGATGTCAAACAAAAACCATACATGGACATGGACAGATAGGAGCCATTCATGTAATTAAACTTGCTGGAAATTTAAAGTTGACACAGTACAGATCCACATGGATCCAATCACAGTCATCCACATGCAGGCTCCAGATTGGGCCTAAGGTTGAGCCTCCATTAGCCTCTTCATTAGCCCAGATGAACAACGCTATCTCACGGCAATTTGTACGTATTTTACGAGGTGGCTAATTCGTACGAATTCGTACGACCTCACTCGTACGATTTAGTACGATTTGTCTAAACCCCAGTGACGGGTAGGTTTAGGGGCGGGGTTAGGTGTAGGTCATTCGTACAAATTCATACGAATTGGCAACTCGTAAAATACGTACGACTTAGCAAAAATCGTATGAATTTGTACGAGTGAGGTCGTACGAATTCGTACGAATTAGCCACCTCGTAAAATATGTACGAATTGCCGTGAGATCGGGCTGAGATGAACTACAAAATTCTGTGTGTTTTTGCAGTCACTTTCTTGCATAATTAACCATAGTAAAATATCTGGAAGACACCAGCAATCCAGTGCGTTTGTGCTCAGAATCATTAATTTTCTATTGGACTCCTGCTCCTGCTGTGGAGGGAATAGTGTTGCCTGGCAACTGTTGTGGTTTTACATGAGCCGTGGAGGTTGGGTTGCCCACCCTCTGATTGTTGTTGGGATGTCTGCTTAGCCGGGGTTTACCAGGGAGGAAGACAACAGATATAGTGAGAAAGAAGCAGAAAAATTATGAGAAAAAAACTGCTGTTGACATGGCAAGTCACAATATAGGATGCTCACCGCTTGATTATAAATTAGCATTTAAATGTATTGAACTGAGAGAGATTGTCTTTCCTTTTCTGTTCTTGCTCTCCAACAATTACTCATCCCTCTAACAATAGCTTACAATACTAAACAGACAAATGGATCCCTGTGTTGTCTCCACAATGGTAAACAGAGCTGCAGTCAATGTCTATGCTCCACCTGGCTGACACATGCAGATGGTAAACACATTCTTTGGTCTCCGGCAGGTGCATTTGATATCAGTTGTGGTCAAAAGGGGCAATAAAAGAGATAAATTATGATAAATGATAACAGTTTTTGAATCAGTATTTTTGCCAGTAAAATATCTAAACATTTTTAAAATTAGATAAAGTTGCTTTTGCAATGTTATCAAGTTTTCTCACTCTATTTGCACTTTTTTCTTGTTTTAAGTATACTAAAAAATACTAAAACCAAAATACTAAAATCATACTTTATTATATTAAATAATACTATTGTTAAATATTATTACAATTTAAAATGTTTTATTTATTTTCATATATTTTAAGTGTAATTTATTCCTGTGATTACACCGCTGAATTTTCAGCAGTCTTCAGTCACATGATCCTTCAGAAATATGCTGATTTGGTTCTCAAGAAGCATTTCTTATTGTTATCAATGCTGAAAACAGTTGTGCTGCTTAATATTTTTGTGGAAACCACAACAAATTTTTTTGTGATTCTTTAATGTATAAAAAGTTCAGCATTGTTAATTACCTGAAATAAAAGTCCTTTGTAATATTACAAATGTCTTTACCATCACTTTTGATCAGCGTAATGTGTTTTGCTGAATAAAAATATTAAACTAAAATTCTGAAAAAAGAGACTGTTCTTAAACTTTCAAACGGTGGTGCATTCTAAAAATATTCTCTGAAAACAAAGCCTTATTTTGTTAAGCAGTTTTCCTTCTCAAGTAAATTTATCTTGTTTTCAGAATGTTTAATTAATTATTGTCATAATTAAGTATTTTATGGAAAAGATGCAGTATAAAGAAACAACATTTCTTTATGAACAAATATCTTTTCTGCAACAGTCAAGGCACAGCAACAACAGTCAATGCAAAGTGAATAACACATAACTCCTAAGTACACCAGATAATGCTGGTTATTTATAACATAATTAGACAGACGAGGGTAACAATAGAGGAGCAGGTGGTTTATTCATTCGGGCAGTTCCCCTTCTGCAGTATTTGCTTTCAGCTTCCAGGGGGGAGAGCTCAGTCAATAAGCAGCTAAATGATCCAGAATTATCTGTTACTTCAATTTATAACTGCAGGGATTTTTTCTTTCTTTAGTGGATTGATGGATTTAGACCCTTTCATGCTCGTGGCTTTTGCCAGCTCCACTAAGAGGTCTTCGCTTAGGGCCTGTCTTACATGAGATCCCTTAAATCTGTGGCTTCATGATGGTTCAAAGTGCACTTAAATACCCAAAGAGCTGCTAATGCTTATGTGCACTCAAATAGTCTAGCACTTCCTCTTCATCATCCTCAGTATTCACAGCTTATTAATGGCAAACTTCAATTACAATATTTGGAATGGAAAATGTGTTAATAATCAATCCTAGGATGAATTTGCCAAACAGACACAGAGTGAAACGTGTATGCAGCTACAACATTTGCAATTACATCATAATATTCCAAGGGTTAACGCAAAGGGGTACGCCAATGATAACTCTTGTTTTCTGGATGAACAGTACTATGAGGGCTCATTAGTCAGCACAGACAGGAAGTCGCCCCCATTCTCAGCTAATAACTAAGATTTGTTCAAGCAGCTATAGAGATTTTGCACCTGCTTTTTGGATCTAGCTGTTATCACTGGTAAGAGACTGTCCCTCTGTCTGAGTAGGCTGCTTCAAAGACACACTGCCAAAAGATTTTTACTGAGAGAGGCACACTGCTAGACTTAGTTCACTCTCCCACTCATCTCTTGTTCAGTCAGTAGTTGCACTGCAAGCATATGTGAAAATAAACATTTCCCTTAATGAGTCTCAGGCTAACGCTCTCTAGGTCAGCAGGGAGAGCATATTTCTGAGCCAAAGCTGTTGTTTTTAGCTTTTTATGGTAAATTATAGCACTGCAAGTTGGCAGACAGTGTAGCGTTCGAATTCTGGGTCCAGTAAGGGGCCGTTCATATACAGAACACACTGTTTTGTTTAAAATGCTAGTAGTGTTGGAACCATAGCATTGTGGGTAGAACTCCAACATATAGTGCAACAGTGCTTTGGGCGACCTGAGAGTCGTAGCTTGGGGTCTGCTTCAATATACTGTCAAAAATCATTTTTAAAAAGTGCAGTTCAGAATGCAAGTGTTTTAAGATGGTCTCTAAACTGGAAATACAAAGCTGAAATAGTAGAATTGAAAACTGTTGTTTATGAAATAAGTACTTAAATAAGTCCGCTTGCAGTGATGGCATATTTTTGTAAGTTAGCATCACACTCATCCCTTTCAAAAGGGCCAAATAACTTTTGGATTATTGCAGAAAATAAGTTCTGTGATCAACAAACGCTTATGTTTTTTACAGGATTTGTTCATCATGATGATCTTCACAAACATAACCTTTATGAATTTTCTCACCTAAATACAGTTGCCAGAAGTAAAAAGTTAAATGTAAGCTATACAAACTACACCACAGTTGTGTGACTTCAACATAACAATCACCAAACCTCAGACAACTCAACCCTGATAATTGGTTGAAAATATAGTACGGTAGCTTACATAAACACAATAAGATGTTTCTTTCGACTGTAGCTGAGATCTGCAACATTTGCAGTCAGCAAAAGCTGTTGTCATGGAGTATTTAATAGTTTCAAATACTGTGATTATGAAAGCAGAATTGCCTTCTGGCCTGGTATAGTGAGATTTTACAGGAAAGGAAATACATTTGCCCTTGGGAGATGATTTGCAAGCCATTTCAGGCCACAAAACCATTTCTCTCTGGTACAGCAGCATCCAATCAGACTAATGTAATAACCCATTTATCCTCAGATGCCATAGGCAGCTTTCAAAGGTCTTTAAAAGGCATAAAAAGTTTAAATATTTTTTAAAAATGTATTGCCCATCTCTTCAAGCCAAGGACCTTTGATCAAATCCGACCAAATACCACCTTGTCAAAAAAGGGATCAAATTTACATCTCTTTGAGCACAAGCTGACCACCATATTTTCATTAAAAGCATTCATGTTGTGGCATTTGCAGGAATGAATGAATGAATAAAAACATTTTGAAAGATTTATAGTGTTTTTTTTATTACTATTAGTTTCCTGACAAAAAAAAAGAAGTCACAAAAATGGTCACAAAACCTGTGAAAGCTCTTTTGTAATATGCAGATGCATCTGCACGTAAACAGGCACACCTGGGTTTAAGTGCCCTTCTGTGTGTCTTATTCAACAGAGGTACAAACAGATAACAGTGATACAGTGTTCTGTTTGTTTAATTCACTGCAGGATCAAATGTCTTGTTTCCTGCCTGCTTTTTCTCTTGGACTGTGTCTTTATTTATTTATCACTAGGCTTGAATAATGAAAAATAGGCGGGAAAGCACTGCAGCAAATGCGTTCAGGGAACATGAAACAGCAAGGGAGTGTCTCAAAGTGCAGGACATCCCATCCTTCACCCTTTACATGGGGTTTATAGTGACTGCAGAGGCAACAGATTCAGTAAAGATAGTGTCATATGATTTGGTGCATGTCTGCATTTGTGTACAAATCTTTACTATAAAAGATCCTGCTTCTTATGGCCATGTTAAAAATAAAACATAAAGGTGATTTTACCCCATAGAATCCTGAGTTTCCCTTTTGACATTGACCAAATTGTACAAGTCAATCACATGCAAACCTGAACAGAAAAAGGATGTTGCATTTTGGTGGATTTAGGTGGTTCAGCTAGAATTTATTCAATCATTTGTAGCCCTCATTAATAACCCTCATGTCCCTGTATCTGTCTACGTTTTAATACATTCTACGCCACTCCAATCTTTCTCTTGTTGAAAATAGCAGCTGGTCGTCTGCCAAAAGTTTACCGAGCATCAGTTTTTCCTTAAGCACCAGCCCAGATGATTTTCTCCTGCTGCGATCCGTGACTGTAGACTCCACCCCCTCACATAATGACTAGTTCGATTATGTAATGGCTGTGTCCACTAATGCCGATGAGAAAGAGCATGAGAACTGTGTTACTCTGAATAAGGAAGTGTATACTGTGTGTGCATCTGCATGTATATGACAGAGAACTGGCCCCTATATTTCTGTACTTCCCAGCATGCATCACTCTTATACATGACATTCAGCTGACTGCAAGTGTGTGATGACTGAGGATCACAGCCAACCTCTTACTGATTATTGCGCAATAAACCGCCAAGTATTCTGACTGATGGCTCAGATTCCTGTGGATTTACAAGATAATTATCCCACTAATTACAGGATTAATGGAGCTTATTGTGCAGATGCAGAACTTATGTGTCATTAACGAACATGTGGCACTGTTGAGAAAAGCCAAACAATGAAATTTTACATCAATAGACCTTAGATGCTTTATAGATACTTAATTTGACAATCTAAGTTGTATTCTGTACAACCTACTGATGTTTTAACTATTTAATAAGCACAATTACTATATAATATAATATAATATAATAATAAACATTTTAATGATGCATTTAATGAAACATTTCCTTCAACATGAGGCTGACCTGCAAAGTCTCCGTTGGGCTCTCTTAAAGGACAAATAGATGACTGTAGCTGTAAAATTGTTCTAAAAGCGGAAAGATCTTAACTCAAGTGTCCCTTCAGAGCGAGTTCCGTGTGATGGGCACAATGTGTCCCTGAAGGCCCTGGCAACTATGAGCTTATGTAATCAGAACACAGACTGTGCTGTGATGTTTTTATTCAGTTGCAATACCTCCACATAATCATTCCGCAGGAGATGCAGATTTGGGAAGCAGTCTGTTTTTTTTTTTCATATGCTTAGGATGAACAGCATGGGTTTACACTTATAATAAGTGAAATATTTCCTTCTCTTCTCTTTCTCTTGCACTCTGGGAAAAGTGTATACTCATGAAAAAGGCACATTAAAACTCTACATGATCTACACATTTTTTGTCAGGTAAATCATGTATGCAGTAGTTAATAGAGTGAACATGTATCAAAGAGTTATTGCACTCTGGTGAATCTGCTGCCTGTAAAAGCAGCACAGCAGCTTGAACAAGCTGTATGTTTTCTCTGTTTATCTTCATAGAGAATGAGAAGAAAGCATGATTTGTCCTGTCAGTCCCACTATGTTATATTACACTTATTTGTTTCATGGTGTTAAGTAAAGCTCTTATTCAGCTGTAGTAATCTTATGCTCAGCCACACAGACTTGTGGTGAGATTTAAGGGCTTTAGTGACATCCTTTCCCCCCACATTAATCTTTGACATTCTGTGCTATACAGCCACCTAATACAGTAGAAGCAAATTCTGAGAGAGAGAGAGAGAGAGAGAGAGAGAGAGAGAGAGAGAGAAGATTTATCTTATAAGTCTTACAATATTTTGAGATAATATTTTGCAGGTGTCTTTCCTTGATGTTGTAATGTAACCACATAAATGTAATTAAAAAACTAACCAAAAATCACATATTGGTCTATTGTATTCAACATTATTTTAAATATTCATTAAATAACTGACTTCATGTGTCTTACATTCCTGCAATGGGTTACTGAGCTGACAAAGAGTAGGCCTACTCTTCAAGTCAATTCTCATTAGTATTTTGAATCTTAATACTACACTAAATTATCACACACTTTACAATTATCAAATCAATAGGATGCTAAGAATTCAAAATAACACATTACACAATAATTAGTCATTTAGGAGAATCACTACACAGATAGTCCACCCAGGGGCGGACTTAACCAATAAGCGAGGTAAGCGGCTGCTTGGGGCCCCGGGGAATCAGGGGGCCCCATCTGATATTCGTGAAATGTTGAACAATGTAGCCAATCACAGACATATCTGTTAATTTCTTGAACGCAATGACCAGAAGTGTTTAGAATCCACTCACCGTTCTGCAAGTTCACGAATCCTCTCATTATAACAAAGATACAATGTAAATAAGAGATTCACTGTGCAGTGTAGAGAGCTTATTAACAGAACGTTGTGAGATCGCAATGAACTGAAGTGAGTGACAGCTTTTAGTAATTATATGAGGGAGCGCTTCACCTCACCTTCACCTATTCACCTCAGTAAAGAAAGTATTGTGTTTCAAGTCATAATTTTATTTGTCTTGATGTTTCAAATGACTCTTGTGTGCTTTTCATTGGCGCGAGCTGCTGCGCACTTGTATAAAATGCACATATAAATGCACTCATATAAATGGACGAATGTGATGTGATGACGCTTAATAATGGATTACATTTTCGATTTGTTTTTTGGCAATAACCTTACAGTATGCCTTCAGAACACTTGCAATATGGAATGAGTTGCATGGGATAATTTCATGTTTGTAAAAAGATTGAAAAAGTTTACAATTTATTAAATGGACAAGTGCAAGCATTTTTTAAATCTTTTGTGATCCAAAAAAAGGTAGCCTAATATGGCTTTAAAAGAGCATTGGGTTGACTAATTACTGGTTGTGAAGAGATAAATAAACTATAAACTATGAGAGAGAGTGAGCAAATTAAAGGTTAGACGTAAAAGAGCACTTAGTTATTGTGTTGGGGCCCCATACCTGGAATCTGCTTAGGGCCCCCAAATCACTAAGTCCACCCCTGAGTCCACCTAGTGGTTGTTCACTTTGACATATTAAAATCTACAGCGATGTAAAAGAAAAGAAAAGAAAAGAAAAGAAAAGAAAAGAAAAGAAAAGAAAAGAAAATGATATTTTTGTGCCATTTCTTTTGCTCCGCCTTCATTTCCTTATATGGTGTTGAGCACGCTCACTGAACTGTGCTAAGTAAACAGAAGTTCTCGCGCGCAGCATTAGAATGAAGGAAGGGCGATTTTTTTTTTTTTTTTTTAGTAAACAACGACTTAAATTTCGGTCTGTTTTCATATAAATTGTACGACTTCAGAAGACTTGGAATAACGCACGCGAGAATCATATGGACTACTTTTATACTTTTTGGAACTTTACAGTGACAAATGACATGATGAAGTCAAATTTGTTTGGAGCAAGGCCAGGGTAAGTACATGACTAGACTGATTGTCTAGTTTTTCAATAATTCTATCCTACAGTTTTGTCTTCATCTGTTAGACGGTTTTTATTATTAATATTTTTTAAAGGTATGGATAGACTATCCATGGCCAAATAATGTAGGCTAATCAAACTCTGTTAGACCAAGAGACTGGATGTGACTGGCAGTTTGTCCAGAGAGGAAACAGCTGGTGTCCTCCAACATGCTTGCTGGCAAAAAGTTTATAATAAGCAGCCAACATCTATCTAAAGTGAGAACTTCCATCCTGCTCTAGACTAGCTGTCTCTCTCCTCACAGAAACGCGCGCGCACACACACACACACACACACACACACACACGTGTGTATATGGACTCACTCAGAGGGAAGAGATTAAGGATTGTGATTAAGGTGTGTGTGTGCGCGCATTGCTGTGTGTTTAAATCTGTGTGTATGGATTTGTGCAGAATGAATGACTAAGGCTCAAAGGTGTGCTACAATGTCATGCTTTCATGAATGTGAGATCAACACTCTTACTATGAAATGCTTTCATGATTCTTT